>JAJMCG010000003.1:0-211481 GCA_030572895.1 Jamesozyma jinghongensis
ATCTGAATCAGTGAACGTGGTGACGGCTGTGGACACTGTCTTCGTAACAGAATCTGCACCACCATAGATAGTCGTGGACTCAAGTAGACTAGTTGCAGGCGTCTCGATGTAGTAAATTGTCTCGATAATTGTATTATTAAGCGAATCGGTATACGTAACGATCCTGGTTGCAAAGGTACTGGTAATACGGTCAAAATTACCAAAGTACGTGGTAGAACTCATGTAAACCACAGGTGTTGCTATTAGATAAATAGTTTTGACCGTTTTATAATTATCTGTGCCCATCGAAGTATAAGTCTGAGTTGAATAAGTGGTGATGAAGGATCTAGTGCCTATTGAGTTTGTTGAATAACTAGTTAGAACAATGGTCTTCGGAGTTGCAATTAGATAAACAGTCTGCTCCGTTATAAAATTATCTGCCCCTCTAAAAGATATGATCTGGGTAGAATACGTTGTAGTTTTAGTACCAGTAATACCCGAATTTGTGGATGATACAGTAGCAGTAACTGTCAATGGTGTCACACTCAGATAAAGGTTCTCTCGCGTAATTATATTAGTTACACCTGTAGAAGTACTTATCCTAGTAGAATATCGTTTGTCCAGTGACCCAGTTATAATTGAATCTGTAGAAGACGTAGTAATAATGGACATCGTCGAATTTGCAATTGAAAAACGCTTTATCAATTTAACGATGTCATCAATCCCTGTCTTTGTAGAAATCATAGTAGTCTGTGTAGTTTTAACTGAATATGTTGTGGTGTCATACACAGAACTTGAATGGATATTGGTTATTCTGTATGGGCAAGCAGTATTTTGATTATCATAAAATTTGACGTAACCAGAAAAGTTATTATGGACCATACCATCTGGGTCAATGAATGAGGCTTGTAATTTTCCCATTCCACCCGTACTCTCATACATTATCCTAACTGGATAGGCAATTTCAGCTTGAATATATGTAGAATTCTGTACATCAGGATTGTTATCGACAGTATTTCCATTTATTGTAATATTATTTGGATCATTTGTGGATGAAGGATAAAAAAGGTTAATATTCTGAATACCAAAAGCTTCACCTCCGTAAGTACCGGTTTTGTATACACTTAGCATAACGGTAGTTTCTCCAGAATAATTATAGGGTAGATTTAGATAGTCATAGTATCTGACACGAAAGCTATTTTTTGATGGGGTTCCCGTCGGTATGTTACAAATGTTTGATAAGACATTATCTTGAGAGTTGACCGATTTGAGTATAATAAATAATAAAGAGCACAAATGAAGCAAGAACTTTATTATCTCCATCGTCATTTATTTGATAATACTTTTGGAAATTTTTTTAACAATACTTTCGTTTATAAAAGTTTTATTTCAGTTGAAACGAATCTCTATTTTGTCTTGCAAATTCTTTTATATCACTTAAATGTGGTTAGCAGATATTAGATTATTTATATATTAAATAATTTGGAAATAATTTCGTTTGGCCTCTGCAATCCATTCTTTTATTTTTTTTCCCTTTATCAGTAACAACAGTAATTTTTGGCCTATACTGGACTTTAAGAAACGATTAGCTAATATTGGATGGGTTTACACTACTTTTAATTTAAGTATTGTATTCTTTTTTAAACAATTTTTTTTTTCTGAAGAACTGCACAGTTATTTGGGTTCGTGACACCTTGCTAAACATTAACGTAAGAATACCTCTCAAATATGTTTTTATTTCCTAATTAGTCGGAGTTCCTGAAAGGTTAAAATTCGACATTGGACCATATCAATTAAAAATGATAAACATTGTAGATAACACAGATTGAGATGATTGGAAGTAAGACGTTTATCGACAAAAGTATATTTGGTGGAAACAATGCAAGTTTGGAACGGCTCTTCGGAAAGAACAATTAGAACGGTAATTAGTCTATTTCATCATAGGTCGCGGAAACATTTGCGGTCTTTAACTAGAATTAGTAAAAGGAACAAGCTTCACTCACCCAAAACGTTTCTTTCTGTACTTCTTTATTGTTTTATTCTTCGGGGACTAAATCATCCACAGTGTCCCATTACCTAAATCTGGTTACTCACCTATTGTTTTGTTGATACAGTTTGCACGTTTTTAGGATTCGGTACTTCAAATATATTCATTTTTGAAAATTAATATGTACATTATACAGTTTGTTATAATAGAATGTGGCGCAGCTCAGAACTGTCAAATGTAATTTAAATCAACGTGCTCCATCTGGCTGAGCAGAATCTACATAAATTCGTTCAATGTAGAAAGTTATAGTTAGTTTCCAATAGTCCACATTATGTAGGATGATATAAAGGATTTTTTTAAAGATGAAAGGGGAGTTTTTCACAAATATGTTTCACTGAAAGGAGACACCACAAAACGTTTTGACTATTTTTTTCCATGAGTGGAGAATGAATGATTTTGACAACGATGGAAACTGATAGCGGATTTTTGAAAAAAATATCACCCAGCAATGACTTAAAAGAATCTAAATAACATCGCTGGTAAGAGTTTCCTTTAATTTATGTATTTTCCACTTTAAACGTTTATTGTATTTATCTACTAAATTTTGTTGGAAAAAACAGCTATATGTCTGTTGGAAGCTTCTTGAATTCTTCCTTCGGATGTACCAAAAGTTTCACAATCTAAAATCGTGATTACGGTAATGTTAAATTGGCTAACACAGAGGTATGAGCGAGTGGTAAAAATAAAAAACCTTGTTACCAATATGAAACATATTGGGTAATATGTTTCATATTCTAACTTTATGCAACGCATCAAGATAATATCCTGGTATCCGCTGTTAGCTCAATGTATTTAGGTGTATAAAGACCATATATTTGATTTCATATATGAGTCTATGTTTCTCTCATTACGAGAACATCCAAAATAAATATTAATATATGTCCAAAAGAAAAAATCTTACCATCTAACGTTAACGTTGGAGACACCGTTTGGTTGTTGCTTGAATGTTTAACCTTGCATATACTAGGAAGTTTCGTTTTTTGGAGAAAAACTTTGATACGAAATATATTACAACGCTGCAAGGATCAAAAAAAAAAGATTGAGTGGCATGGAATACATACTATAGAATTATACTGTTCTATACTAGAGTGGAACATAGCATCATCATCATTAAAATAATCGCACCATTATGAATGACAACAGCTCAAGTAGTATATCTAATGGTAACAATTATCCGAGCGGTAATATCAGACAAACTGTACATTCAATACACAGAGACCAATCTACCTCCTCTCTACTCCCCCAAACAAACGTTAAAGGAAGTGAGAAACAACGAAAGCAAAATAAAAGGGATATGACCAAAACCCGAAAGGAACCACTTCAGAGTGCTACTGAACGATCATCTGAAAAAGCCAAAATAAAATCTACAAAAAGGAAGAGAAACAATAGGAAGAATAAAATAAGTACTTCAAATAATGAAAACTCACAAGGAAAAAGTACCGAGATTACTATCGAAAAGACCAATATCAAGAGTAATTCAAAGAAGAAGAATCAAAATTCTAATTCTTCTGGCCCTAAAACTCAAAAATTTAAGGAGATAACTCGGGATCCCGAATATGAAAGGTTACAGCGGTTGAGACAAAATCAAATCAACCAATGTCTGCATGTTCTTGGACCTGAGTCTTTCAAACTATTCAAAAACGGACGTTTTGTCACATCATATGGTTTGGTATTGAAAAACAACCAAATGTTCAGGAACAACGGCGTTAAGTTTTCAATTAACGTTCCCTTAGATTATCCAAAATCTCCAATCAAATTATCAGGTAATAAAAGCAACAACTTGGAATTATCATGCGATAAAGAGTTAAATGAGTTAATCAAGAACTTCAACTTGAAGGCTCGTCAGATGAACACCAACAAACAACCTATTCTGGCTCAGATTAATTACCTTGCCCAAGAAACAGAGTTACTTACCAACAAGGATTTTAGAACCGTTGATAAAATGAGACAAAATTTCTATTTAAAGTTTGTTTAAAAATAATTAGAAGCATTATCAATTGCATATATGTATATGGTTTAATATTTCACATAGGACGATCCCATATGCATCAAAGGAAGAATTTTATTGCAAGCTTGGGAATATAATTACCAGGTCTCAGTTCAAGATATTTTCAAATACACACGCGAAACGCGAAACCTAGATACGGCTTGAAAGTTAGAATTTGTATATCACAATCTCGAATATTTGTATAAGAATAGTTCTACATATAGACAAACAATAAATCTACTTCCTTCAAACTTTATCATTGAATCTTTGAGATACAGATATTACTTTAGGAACTTAGTTAATTAAATAAGTTCTTAATAAAAACATGGCTCATGAAATAACAAGTCCTACCTTACCATGGATTCAACCACATGATTATAAAAGACGATCGATATCATTAGACGCCCAATCCAGTTTTATTAGCAGATCAAAATATGATTCCACAACCGATCTTGTACATAGGGGCCTTTCTCTCGCCGGATCAGGATTGAACACCAAGACACGATACAGCTTCAAAATGAAGGCAAAAAACTTTTCAACTGAAACTGTATCAACCAGGCCTAAATCTAATTTAACAGCAATCACAAAATATGATCCAAAGGTTTTACCGGATGATGAAACTATTGATACGTTATTTAACAAAATATTAAAGGATGGAACCTATTTCTGGGGGTCAGCTCATGAAAATTTGCAAAATAACATTTCCAGTAGAAGAAAGTGGGAATTGATATGCAGAATTCATGCAAATAATTTATATCATAGGGAAGCTGAAAATGAGTCTCCGACTGATAACAGCAATACTAGTCTGAATGTTGAATTTTTACAACAGTTGGAATCCTTATTAACAACGCCATCTAAAACGTCCAAAGCATTATATCAATTAGAAAAATATCTCCGTCAAAAGTCGTTTTGTGAATCCTTTTTGAAATATGATTACTTTGATACCTTGGTCAAAATTGTGCCTAAAATAGATAGCAAAACCCAATATGTTCATTTAGGCTGTTTTAGAACACTAATCAACAATACGGAAGCACGAGCTCGCGTTTTGGACACTCCTCTTTTACTCGATTATTTTGTTGACTTAATGATAAATGAAGATTCATCTCTCAAAATTAAATTACAATCATCTCAACTACTGTTGTTATTAACATATGTTGACTCCGCAAAAGGGTATAACATAGTTTGGAATTCACTAGAACACAAAATTGAGGTATGGCTGAATGATGTCTATGATATTATTTCATGTTCTGATAGCATAGTAAGTCCCACTCTGGATAATAAGTACTTTTTGCAATTTCCAAAACCAGAATTGTTGATAAACGACTATCTTTCGTCATTTTTATTTCTGTTGAACTCGATTATTGAAGGATATCCATCTTATGTTAAGAAGGCTTCAATTTTAAAGCTCTTGAAGGATGTAGATATCCATAAGCTTCTATATGCTATGGAAAAGTTTGCTTCGACAACCCTTAAGGAACAAATTCAGAATTACAAAGTCCAGGAAGAAGATACTCGAATGAGAACAACCGACTATATCCCTCTACTTCCTGATCTATCATATGGACCCACACTTCATGTACTCATTCAAAAGACTAAAGAAACTCCACTAGAACAGCCACTAGGAGATCTATTTGATTCTTTAAGAAAGATTTTAGATACTAGAACATATTCTGATTCGATAAAACTATTTAAGGCGCTTGGATCCTTGCTGCTGTATCTAATCGACAAATTCCAATCTGATTACAGCGATGATTTGTCTTTGAAAACTGTGTTTCAAGAGTCAATTGAGAAATTAATTGATAAGTTACAATCTGATGAAATTGCGAGAAGGGCGATGATCGAATTAAGCGAGTCAGAGGACGTAATTACAACGTTACAGTCCGAGCTAGCAGTTCTGAAAAAAGAAAGAGGCTTAAATAAAAACGATATTGTTGATCAACTGGCAGAGGCCAATGCCCTATTAGATGCTAAAGACCAAGAAATTGAAACATTAACCATACAGATTAAAAAACTAGAAGAATATTTAAGGAATGAGAAGAAAAAGTTACAGCAAAACTTAACTCATCAAAGGCTTGGTGAATCATCAGTTACAAAAAAATTATCTGTATTTGAAAAGTTGAAATCTAATAATGGATGCGACACTACCCTTGATTTGAATTTGAGGTCCACTTCACATCTGATCAACAAAAGTCAAAGGGTATTGTCCTTATCCTCGTATCTTCAGAGTGTTCCAGCAAATGGTAGCTCAGGTGGTAATACTTTTGGTTATGTACCAGGCAGTTTAAACAAAAATTCAAGCAATAATATCACTAACCATAAATTTGGTAATGCCGTTGGTTCTTTAAAGGTTACATTAACTGGAACTTCTAGTAATCATGGCGTCGGTGCTGGAGGAAATGTTTTTGATGGTGTAGACGGCGATTGTTTTGAAGGTTCTAATGGTGTCACATCTACAAACAAGAGTGGAAAAATGACACCCAGGTCGAATGGTAATGTTTTAAACAACATGTCATCACCATGTGGTAACTCAACAAGTTCCTTGTACCCTTCTTTAAACACTCATATACCATTAGTTGATAAAAGTTCTATGAAGTTAACTTCAACCGCATTGCATGTTAGCGCGCCACCACCATTACCTCTTTTATTAAGTAATGGATCAACTGAAACTGTTTCATCAGCATTTTCATCTCAAACATCTAATGCATCGTCGAATTCTCTTGCAATAGAAAGTTTTGAAGTTACTTCGCTGCCTCCGCCGCCTCCGCCGCCTCCACCGCCTCCAAAACTACCCTCTATGTTATCCTTAGATATAGATAAAAGAAGCGGAGCGGCAAAGAACCCAATTGCTATAAAAGCACCGCCCGCACCCCCTCCACCTCCGATGCCATCCTCATTAATGAAAGAAAACTTGGATGGTAGCCGAGATACCCTAGTTCCCGCACCTCTTTCTCTTCCCCCTCCTCCTCCACCACCACCCTTGCCAAGTAAATTTGGTGAAAGGAAAACTGTCACTACTTCTACCATACCAGTAATACGATTGAAACAGATCCATTGGGATAAAGTGGATAATATCGAACACACACTTTGGAATGATGAAGCAGAAAGAGAACAAATGCAAAAGGTATTATCGAACGGTGGCATCTTCAAAGAGGTTGTAAATATATTTAAGATGAAAGAACCTGTTCCAAAACCAAAAAGGAAAGAAGGAACAGATGAGAAGAATAAGTTGACCTCATTATTATCTAGAGATTTAGCCCAGCAGTTTGGTATCAATCTGCACGTTTTATCAAATTATTCAGTAGATGCATTAGTGGAAATGGTATTATCTTGTGATAAAAGGATTCTGCAAAATATATCAGTTCTTGAATTCTTCAATAAAGAAGATTTGAGTAATATTCCGATGAGTCTTTCAAGAAAATTCTCTCCTTATGGGTATGATTATTTAAATGACGAATTACCATCAAAATCGGATACTGAATTGGAAAGATCCGATCGAATATTTTTAAGATTATGTTACGATCTAAGAACATATTGGTCCCAAAGATCACAATGTTTACTTATCGTTATGACGTACGAAAAGGATTACTATGATTTAATTTACAAATTACAGAAGATCGACGATGCCATCCGTAGCTTGAGAAACTCTGTAAAATTGAAGAGCATACTTTTTATTATCATTGAAATTGGTAACTACATGAATAAGAAAACAGTCGAAGGCATCAAGTTAAGCTCTTTAACGAAATTGGCGTTCATTAAATCCAGTGTAGATAACAATATCTCATTCTTACATTTTATAGAAAAGATAATAAGGTTTAATTACCCAGATATCGCTACCTTTACTGAAGATCTCAGATTCGTCGAAGGATTAGGCAATATCACATTAGACCAATTGGAATTGGATTGTCAAGAGTACTCCTCTAAAATAGATAAGATGGTGTATGATATTACTAAGGGCAATCTATCAGACGCCTCAAAATTACACCCGATGGATCAAATTTTGCAAAAAGTCAAATACAAGGCAACGAGAGCCAAAACAAAGAGTCAGCTTCTAAAAGATCAACTAAAATTGACAAACCATGATCTTGATAAGATTATGCAATATTATGGCGAGGATCCGAAGGATAATGAAAGTAAGCGTCTATTTTTCCAAAGTTTCGTTGAATTTGCTTTAGTCTATAGGAAATGTTCAAAAGAAAACATAGAGAGGGAAGAGATGGAACGAGTATATGAACAGAGAAAGAAAATGGTTGAAGAACGTAATAATTCAAAAAAATTGTCCGACTCAGATGAAGAAAATGATGCAGTTGATATACTTTTGTCTCAATTACGCGGTGTCGAAACACCTTCAGAACCATTGAGATCAAGGAGAAAGAGTATCAAACAATTGCCGAAGGTTGAGAACAATTCCAATATGGAGAGGGAATTAATGGAAAGGACACAGACACTGATAAACGATATCCAAAATATATAGATATATTCGAATCTTTGAAAAAATATTATGAATCTTTTTAAAAAGTTCGGATTATTTGTAACAATTTTTTCTTTCCGGATTAGGAAATGAAGACAAGTTGAGACACAAAATATACATACATAGGGTAGATAAATAGATATATATTACTGGATATATATTGCTGGATAATAGTTCTTTATATTTGAAATAACCAATTAAAATATTTGTAACTCATTTAAATACAGTGCTTATGCCCGATGTTGCGGTTGCTGTAGGTTGTGCCGTTGGTATACCTATTGGATTAGGTATTTTGATAGCGTTTTACTTTTGGTATAGGCTTCAAAAAATATTTAAAGAAGAAAAGCTTCGAGATAAGGAATTGGAGGAGCAGATTTACAGTGATATCGAGATTTCAAATTATGATGGCATAAATATTTGGAAAGATAATAAGAATCATACTGATATAATGTTGGAAGAGGATAAGCATACAGAAGATGAAGACATCGAATCTTCGAGAGAAATTTTCCAACAAAATCCGTATAGATTGGATAATTCAAAATGTTATGTACCTGCATATAGAAGGAGTATGCACAGCTTTCGTCAAAGCTTATTTATAAATGAGACAAACAATATCACAGTGCAAAATATTTCTAAAAATGGACATCATAGCTCTTCAGGTTTGAGTGCTTATGATCAATTTGTTCCAGTAAAATTAAATGATAGATTGCAAACTGGTATAAAAAAAGATAAAAAGACCAGTTTTCTCGTTGGAAATGTAGAAGATGCTTCGAACGATATATCAATTCAGAAGAACAAAACCACGAATCACAAACACAATTCGTCGGATGATTTGTTAGTTCAATATTTGTATAACCATAATTTTGGCTCTTATTATCCAAGAAATAATCTTTCTAATATTGAAAGAGCCGAATCACAACTGAACTCTTCACCACTTGCCAGTGTTATCCCTTCGGGTTCCAAATTAATGCAATGTAACAATGATGAAGCTAAGACACTGAAAGTAACTGATTCTAAATCAGAATAATTTAATAACTTAACTACCTTGATAGAAAGAGGTGATGTGTAAGGACCAGATTTGATCACTTTTATTAAATATATAGTTTGTTTTGACAATATTTTCATATTTACAGTAGTTTATTTACATCCATTGATTTAATTAGAGAGAATCTTAGCATTACCCTCAGATAATAAATCGATTCTCTTATCATTGACAGTTAAACTCCATTCGTGGATTAAAAATTCATCCAAACGGTTTTCTCTATCAGCAATTAATCTAACAACACCGTGCTGATCCTTCTTACTACCCTTGATATAAAAAGTAATATTAATCTTCCCAGCAACCGGGTTTAGTTGTCCATAAATCCAAGGCATGAACCCATCAAATTCGATATTCTCACCTAACAACTCTTTTGTCATTGGAGATCTACGCAATTGGTACAAAGTATCTGAGATGATTGGATTCTCTGTTTTTTCATAGTTGAAAATAACAGCTAATGCAGCACCAACGGCAACACTAAACCCTATAAATCCGAGAATATTCTTCTTCCTATCCTTGAAAGGATCTGGAAGTTCTCTTTCAACAGTCATTGGCTTGTTCTTGATGCCACCTGCGGGAGGAACGGAGTTCACCTTAACTTCTGTAGTTAAGGTACGAATAGCAGATAATCGAATGGTTCTGTAAGGTAAGGTACGTGTAACAGTTCTCAACATAGCCTCTTTACTTACTGTTTTTGTTGATTCTTCCCTTTTTTGTAGAAGTATTAAATAAATTAACCCCTTCTATCAAAACAACTTTTTTATATTTAAGAACGGAATTCCAATTAGTGTGAAATCAAGTAGCATTACAGATTCTTTGCAATCTTCAGAGAAATAACCAAAAGAGAACAAGGAATGGGTGTTGTATGTTGCTGGTTTTTATGTGATCTTTCATCTTGAGTGACTGTTACTAACAATTTTTGATTAATCGGTTAGTTTGGTAAAGCTGTACATGTAACTATAGACTTAGTCCTGGTATCCACCTGTCTGGCAGGAATTAGAAGAAATACGGGTCTAACACCGAAGCTGAATACAATTGATAACGAATCCGCTCGACATTACACTGCCCAATATCTTGAACTCGGTGAGTCTGTATACGACAACACGGTGGCACTGTGCGGAACTTCAAAGTACTTTGTGAGGAGGTGAGATGCTCTCAGGGCTATGTACATTGCACCTTGGACATCCCTATTATTACATCCCACGTATATAATATATTCTATAATCAGTACAAAAGTTGGTACAGCCACCTTGTTCCTTTTTATTGGGAACTTGTTTACTGAATAAGCATTTTAATATATAATTGATTAGAAAAACACGATACGAAGAAACATCTTCTAAAGAAATGGCACATTTTAACATAAGAAAAGCACCTCAATATAAAACAGATCTGGTAGATACGGCCATGGATTTGGATGGTTCATTGGTATGTTACACTCCAGAGTACTCTGATGAGCTGATGAGAAGAAGTAAAGATATATACGAGGAAGAGATAAAACATTATTATCCTCAACTCAAGTTAGAGAAGTTGTTGGCCCTCTTAGAACACACACAATACCTCTTCGAATTGCATTTACAATTTATGCATAGGGGAGATGTTAAGGATGCCTTGAGTTCATACATCATAGGCTGCTACTACCTTTATCTCATTATGCCACAATCTATTCAATTCCAAACCAAAAACAAGAACTATTCCCTATACAATGATATGAAGAAATTATACGAAAGTCAGGTTAATATGACAAATGTATTAACTATAGTTACAAATGAGGTGGAAAAAATACTGGAAAAGTCTATTGCTGATTCCCAAAACTCGTTATATCAACTAAGGGAGCGCAAAAGAGCATATTCTGTTCCAGATAATCCACCTCTACAGAAGGATTTGGAATCACTGTCAATAGGGTCATCCAAAATATCGCCTATACCGTCGGATAACTCAAATAAAACAGTACATATTAAAAGTGAAGAGGATCTGGTAAATTCCGAGACAGATCCCGATTCTCCATTGTGGACTGCGCCATCTTTAGAACCAAATGATCATCTTAAATTAGCATTAAATAGCGATTCATTATTACCAAGCCCCGCTGTGACATTACCTTTGGTGGATGAACAAGAAGAATATTTCATCAGAGAGCCCATTGCATTTCCTGGTGTGCATACAAATACTGATGTTCGACTGAAATCACATAATGGTTCATCATACCAAGACGCCAAAATGAGAAACGAATCAGTTCCAAGTTTACCCATGTTTAGATCTGTCTCAGATATAATGCCTCCGCTTTCATTTATATCCAGTACAAAGCCTGTATCACAAGACACCTTTGGTAAATTTGATAGTGAAGATCAAGGTAGACCTAGTACTTCAAATAGAAAAGATTCATTACATTCAGTTTATATGATAGAAAATGGAATTAGGAATGATAAATATTATGATGACTCTAATGATTATATCCAGGGCCTGAAAAGGTTACAAACTCAAAGCATGATTACTACAACTGAGTTATTTTCTCTACTGTCGAGCCCACAACTACGTGAAAAATTATTATTGATAGATTTAAGAATAAAAAAAAGATATACTTTCAACCACATTATTGGACCAAATTATGTTGCGATAGACCCAATATTACTTTGGGATTCGACTACGAATACTCCAGTATATGATATTAAGAGATTAGAGAGTGAACTTAACAACAAATTATTTGAAAACCGTTGTTCATTTGAATATATTGTTTATTATTCAGATATGAAAACTTATATGAAATTAGATTTTGATTATCATTTCACATTTTTCTATCTGTTAACAACCTCTTTAGAAAAAAGTAAAATCGTTAATTATTCACCAACTTCTTTGCTGGGTGGGTTTGAAAAATGGAGAAAGATGATAAAAGAATATGCCAAAAAGTACCATATAAATGCTTTGGACTACATACATGGTCCTTATAATAAAATGGGAGAAAAGGATACAATACCTGTTCATATCACAACATATCAGACGAATAATGAAAAACAATTCTTAGAACCACCTTCATTCAAGCCTCCAGAGATTCCGATGAGAATTCGTAAAAGACCACCCCCGCCACCTCCTATTACATCTAACTCTCAAATTAACGTTATAAATGAGTCCACACCTCCAACATTACCCCCAAAGTTTGATATTATGAAAGAAACACCAGTTAATTGGAACCGTCCGCTAATGCCCATACCGAATAGAGCAGCACTTCCTATCCCAGTTTTACAAAACTTACCTGCCTTGAGAAAGACATCAACAAATATAGATTATGTCCAATCCTCAAAGAATAAATTTTCCTCAATTAATGAGAAACGTATTAGAAGAACTGAAAGAAGAAATCGTTACGCCATTCCAACAATTGAAAAGAATACAGATTTATACGTTTCTTTATCTATTACAGGATTGAGAAACTTAGGTAATACCTGCTATATTAATAGTATGATTCAATGTTTATTTTCAACTAAAATATTTAGAGATTTATTTTTGAGTAATCAGTATGAGCAATTTTTGAAAATAGAAACTCCGCATAATAACCAATTATGTCTTTCAAGATCATTTGATATTTTATTTAGGAAGATGTATTTAAACGGTGGTTGTTCGGTGGTTCCAATCTCCTTTCTAAAGACCTGTAATTTGTTGAGACCTGATTTAAGAATTCCAGATGATCAACAAGATACTCAAGAATTTTTGATGTTAATACTGGATAGACTTCATGATGAATTGTCTAAACAAGATAGAGTTGTTGATGAATATCCAGACTTAATATTATACGATGCTAAAAAGTTGAAGGTGAATGAAAAGGAATACAAGAAATGGTTTGATGCAAATATAATTGGTAATGGGTTATCACCTATTGATGAGATATTTCAGGGTCAGATGGAGAACAGTTTACAATGTCAACGTTGTAGTTTCTCTACATTCAATTATTCCAGTTTCTATGTTCTTTCCTTGGCGATTCCAAAAAAGCCCAGGAATTTAAATTCTTTTTCTAAGACATCTAATAGAGTAAAATTGGAAGATTGTTTAAATATGTTTACCGCAGAGGAGGTCCTATCTGGGGAAAATGCGTGGAATTGTCCAGAGTGTTATAAACAAAAGAAGGAGAAGATTTTGGCAAAGAAATTGACAAAGATGCATAAAAGTAGGAAGAGTTCACGCCATTTGAGCCCCGATAGAAAAAGTAAGCATTCTATGTTCCAGTTTCCAAGTACTGGAAGTCATCATCGTAGTACGAATAAGAAGAAAAGTTTAAAAAGATCACTGTCGCCTTTCAAGTTAATCAAGAAACTTGAGGAAGGTGTCAGCGATATGGATAGCGGTTACTCTAGTGAAACTGGAAGTGAATCAGAGATGAATATTATTGATGATTTTGATGAGGAGGATGAAGAAAAGATTAGACAATGGAAGAATAAGAAAGTGGTTACAATCAAGACATTAAATTTTATATCATTACCAAAGACACTTGTGATCCATCTTTCTAGATTTTATTATGATTTAACGAAAAAGAATGAAACAATTATCACGTATCCATTAGAGCTAAACATTGTGTTAAAAAATAACGAAGTGAACAAATTCAAACTCTACGGTATTGTTAATCATACTGGTAATTTAGTAAGTGGTCATTATACTTCCCTAGTTAATAAGGATCCCGTACATAGCTTAAAGAGTAATTGGCAAAAATGGTTTTACTATGACGATGAAGTTGTTAAAAGAGAACTCAATCATGGTGATATTGAGAGAGGTTCTCTAAACGTTTCAAGTAAGAATGTCTATGTGTTGTTTTATGAGAGGGTCAATTAGTTGATTACAAATATACTATTTTTTTTATTAGGATATTGATAAACTTATACATAGGTAAATAATATAGACAAATGATTAGTTACATTTTTTTTATTTTCCTTGCGATTTTAACTATAGCTAGAGAGACTTGCTGTCTAGTAAATTGTTTTATCATTTTACTTTCGTTTCAATCATTGCATTCATTAAAAAGTAGAGGAGAGTGAGAAAGAGTTAAGTAAAATAAAGATTTCATATCAAATGATGAAATTAAGGAAGAAATATTAACAGATTCTTTATTTCTTTTAAACACCGAAGGTCTTGATGTAAGCCTTAGTGTATTCTGTCTCTTGGTATCTTCTCTTGGAGTCCCAGTTCAACTCATCACCCATAATCTTAACGGTACCATCAACAGCATTGATAGCTTCCTTAGCATCTAAGAATGCAAATCTAGTTCTTCTCATTAAGAAATCTAAAGCAGTTCTAGCGTATTCATACTTCATAGAGTACTTCAATTCACCGATAGTGAATGGGTAATCGAAGGAATCGGAGACGTTAACCTTATCACTTTCAACTAAGTGAATATCAGCGATAGTTTTACCAGAGGTACTTTCAGCGATGACACCGAAATGTGTAGCTAAGGAGACAGGTAATTGGTTAGTGTTATCTTGTTTGAACAATTCACAAATAATTGGAGATCTAGTACCGTAGTTTTCAGCTAAGTAAGTAGACATTGGAGTAGATAAGTGATACTTTTGAGCCAATAATGCTGGTAAGTTTGGATTCCAATCTTCACCACCTACCAATTGAATGTTTCTAGTAATACATTTCTTAGCATTGGTGAATTTACCAACCTTGACAACTTCATCGATAGTCTCTTCGGCCATTTCTCTGTAAGTAGTCCATTTACCACCAGCGATAGTAATTAAATTACTTGGGGAAGTAAAGATAAAATGAGATCTAACTAAACCTTCAGTCTTGCCGTTACCATTCTTGTCTAAAGTTCTTGGATCTTGAACTAATGGTCTAATACCGGCCCAGGCACTTAAGACATCTTCTCTCTTAACTGGAAATTTAATGTAGTGTTGTAATTCCTTTAAGATATCTTGGATATCAGTCTCGGAAGCAGTAGGGTTTTCTGGAACTTGTTTCATTGGAATATCAGTGGTACCAGCAAGGACCTTACCTTGCCATGGTAAGAAGAACATAACTCTACCGTCGGAGGTCTTGACATCTAATAGACCCATATCCTTTGGACAATAGTAAGAAGGTAAAATGATGTGAACACCAGCTGATGGGACAACCATCTTTGGGTTTGAAACAGCGACCTTAGCGGCGATAGATTCAGCTGTTGGGGCCGCGGCAGCGGCAGCGGCGGCAGCGGCAGCATTAGATGGATGACTGTCTGGTAAACCGTTCTTGTTGTTATCCATTTGTAAGATACGATCAGAGAAAGGACCAGTAGCGTTAACGACAGTCTTAGCTCTGACTTCAAATTCCTTACCGGATTCGTTATCAATGACAACGGCACCTGTTAACTTACCATCCTTATCCTTTAATAATTGTTTAACTTCGGTGTAATTCAATACAGTAGCACCCTTTTCGATTGCTGAGACAGCTAAAGTAGAGTTCAATCTTGAATCATTGAAAGTACCATCATGGTAAACCAAACCAGCCTTTAATTTTTGGACGTCTAACATTGGAGCGATATCGGAGGCACTTTGCTTGGATAATAAGTAAGATGGTTTCAAGTTTTGACTACCAGCGAATAAATCGTACATCTTTGTACCAACGTAGAAGTAAGGGACTTGCCAGTATTGGTAGACTGGAATCATGATCGGCAGGATCTTACATAGATGAGGAGCAGTGTTTAATAAATGAGCTCTTTCATTCAAAGCTTCAATGACTAAATCTAATTGAGCCTTAGATAATTGGAAGACGGCCTTCTCTAAGTAACGAACACCACCATGAGCCATCTTAGTGGATTTGGAGGAAGTACCAGAGGCAAAATCGTTCTTTTCAACTAAAGCAACGTTTAAACCTCTAGTGGTAGCATCTAAGGCACAACCAGTACCTGTAGCACCACCACCAATAACCAAAACATCAAATTGATTGGTCTTATTCAAATTAGAGAATAATTGGTCTCTAGTTGGATAATGAATATTACCCTGTGGGTTCTGTACAGCATCTGAGCTGGACATTAAAAATTTGTCAAAGTCGTTATCCAAATTGTAATGTGTCTTACGGGTACGATTGGCCATATATAGCAAGGAGCCACCTGCCAATGTGGCAGCACCAATAGAGGCAACTATTTTGGGGGATACCCTTGAGGCACTGTTTCTAAACATATTTAATCTTAATGAGTTGTTGAATGATTGTTGTAGTGATCAGACAAAGAAAAGATCCGTTTTAGCGAGACAAGCTCTACCCTTTGCCATTATATAGTGACCCCTTGTACCAATCATTCTCTATTACGTTGCAGTCAATAGGCTCTTTCCTTTCGGGATTAACACGCGATTTTGCGGGGGTTCGGAACTCTGAAAGAAGTTTTTAATCATTTGGTAAGCAAATCTATGCCATAAACAGACAGGATGGGCACATAAGAAAAGGTGCAGGGTCTACATTATGTATTTGGATATGTACGAGTATGTAAGAAGTTGTTGTTTGGAATAACTCCGTGGGGCTGATTGCGGCTGATTGGCTAACGAAGAAAGGGCCAAATTGGGTTACGTTACGGTATTCTTTTAAATCCGTAGAAGGCAGCCAATGAGAGTGTGAGGCTCACTCCATGATACCCTTTCTCTTGGATCGTTTCAGTTTCTTGCGGATCACTAGTGTGGGAACGCTGCACACGAAGTTCTGTAACCCACTTAGGATCATCGATAGTGAACAGCACAGGGCTAGGGGCTTCAAGCCAAATATCATCTCGTTTAGCAGGTGCTTCGGGTATGGGTGTGTCAGGGAGAGGACGATCACGTCCAAGTCGTCTATCACAGCCCCGATACAGTCGAATAAATGCAACACGGTTTTGCTGATCTTGTTTATGTTTTTCACTAGGGTCTCGTGCTCGATATTCTTATGGTTCGATTCCCATTGGACAATGTACAGCGTGTCCCCATTGCCCACTATTGTCCCAATAGTGTACAATAGTGCGTAAATGGATTCACTAGTAAGATCCATATATAGGATATAGGAGTTATGTTGAGCACTGCTGCCTTGGCCCTTTGTCAATAGTTTGAGACCCCGGACGTACCCTTCCTCGATGGTATCGATCTTGATGTTTTTGTTTATCTCACTGTCCCCACCATGGTTTTCCATGTACTCTTGGATCCACGGTTTGCTACTCTCCAATACATCATTGATCGAAATACAGTAATTTGGTAACACCTTCATCCCTAGATCGTAGTTAAATTTGGCATCAATATCGATATCGTTCTCAACATCACTAACTTGTTCTTCGTCGGATTCCTCCTCATCGTCCTCATCGTCATCCTCGTCTTCTTCATCTTCCTCATCTTCCTCCCCTAAATTTGGATTGACACCCTCTTCTTCATCATCATCGTCGAATTCATCATCGTTCTTTAAGTTGCTCTCTTCATTGTATAATCTAATTGAGGGATCCTGGCTCAGCACTGTCCACTTTAAAAACTCTTCCTCCCTAATTCTACTTCTACTTCTAGACATAGATCTTGATCTTGAACGAGATCTGGATCTACTCTTGCTTCTACTCTTGCTTGTGTTTCTACTTCCACTAGAGATAGACCCATTACCACTTCCCCCAACACTCCCATGTGCATTACCGCCTGCACTTCCATTGTTGACCATATCCCTTTTCTTCATTCTACTTCTACCTCTCTCTAATTGGTCTGCATCGAATTGAACTCCGACTCTACCTCTGCCACGTCCTCCACCTGACTCCGTGGTATCCAATGTCTCTGAGTCCGTTTTGCCCATCAACACACTATTATTTATACTAATACTACGGCTCCCACTAGCACTACCGCTACTACCACCATAGCCACTGCCACTATTATCGATGTGGTCAGAGTCCACCGTGCTCCCACTATCGCTTGAAGCAACATCAGCAGTCGTGTCTCGGGACAATGGATGCACTAAATGTGTCTGAAAACCCTCAGGCGTTGTCAATAGGATGCTCTTGTGATGATTGGAATCCATAATGTTTCGTTGTCTTCCCCTTTATACTCTTTATTCATCCATTCCATCATATATAACATTCTCTTTTTATTCTGATAAACCCCTCGAACAAAAAATCAGGGCTATGTGCCAAACCCTAATTAACCAATCTGAAATATTTCACTCTATAATTTAATGTCAGTACAAAATATAATAGACACAACCATACAGCCATGATGAATTCATTCCAACCGTTTGTGGATATTTCTAGCACTAAATTTGAACCCCCAGTTAAACGTATCTTTGATACTCAAGGAACTGTCAATTTCCAGCAATCTACAGCGATCCGTAGATTGCGTTTCTTTCTGGACAAATATGTCAATCTCATTAAGGGCAACCAATTGGTTGACCCAGACGCTCTGGCTCATTCCCACATGGCCCAGTCTGTGATTGACATTCTCAGGTTATTATCGACGCTTGTAGATGAGACTCCTCCCTTCGTGGGACCCCGTAGGTATGGTAACCTTGCGTGTAGGGATTGGCATGATAAAGTTAACGCAAGGATATTTGACTTGGTAAGCCAATTATTGTATCCAGGGCAGGAGCATCCCACAGATTCCAATCAAATTAATATGATCCAAGAACTTGTTTATTATATTCAAAATTGTTTTGGATCAAGGACAAGGCTCGATTTTGGTACGGGTCATGAGCTGTCATTCATGGCATTTATCTCTGCCTTAGACATGCTGAATGTATTCCCTAATGACGATGAGCAACATAATTCACAAGTGGCAATTACAAGTAACGATTTTTTGCTGGTTTTTAATGAATATTATAAACTGATCAAGAAATTAATCTTAACGTATACGTTAGAACCAGCTGGATCACATGGCGTTTGGGGTCTAGATGATCATTTTCATTTGGAATACATATTCGGTGCATCACAATGGGTTGGAACCACAACTGGAATTACTCCCATAGATATGTTGAATCGTAAAGTCATTGAACAATATGATGATGAGAATTTTTACTGTCATGCTTTGCAATTTATTTATACGGTTAAATCTGGTGCCTTCAATGAACATTCCCCAATCCTTTTCGATATATCCAAAAATGTTAAATCCTGGAAGAAAGTGTTATCTGGTCTGTTAAAGATGTATAACGATGAGGTATGGAGAAAGTTCCCTGTGGTACAACATTTTTGGTTTGGTAATGGGTTCTTCCCATGGCTAGATGATTCCACAGGTAAACTTCTTCCTGTTTATGAGGGTTCTGAGTCCACAGAAGATCAAGTTGACGAGACTACATCGATGTTGGATAATGATGCTGTTACTAAAGCTCATTTATGTAGGTCTATACAATCACCATCATCGCCGTTTATGCACACAACTGCAGGTACAAGATCGATACAACACCATCATTCAACCGTTATAAACAACACATTAATGAACCCCACAAAGGGCAAACTTTTTCAAAGATCAGAATCAACCACAGAAACTAAGCCAACTTTAATGGGACCACCAACTTCAAGAGTTATAAACAATTACATGACAGCATCAAAAAAACAATCACGAAATGCATCCCCATCGGCACTTCCAAAACCAGCTCGCGATCTAGATAGATTACGATAATGAACCCTCATTTGCAATAAACTATAATGGCATGCATTCTTTACCCCTTCTTTATTATTTGATGATATAACTTTTTATGTTTTACACTATGTATGGTAAGTATTATTAGGGTCTGTAAAAAAAACCCTAATTTAATGCATTTCTTCATAAACACGTTGAGCATTTCTTCAAAAAATAAAAATAAGTAAAACAGTATCAAGTATAACGGGTCAGATTAAAGAGTCCCCATGAAGAGAAGAGGGTTTGTGATTTATAATGATAACCTCAAGAGACCAAAGAAAAATATAGAATCAAAAAATCTAAAATTAGATAGACTGTCAACCATATTGTCACCGCAAATTTCTGGGAAGCTTACCAAGTTAAAGTCAAAGACAATTAACATATCTACATTGGGACATAAGAACTCTAAGTCAGATAAGAAATGCGTAAGTTCAAGATTAAATATATCAGACTTAGTGCAAATTCATTCCTCTTTGCATCACAAACAGTATACAAATTCAAAAACAAATATATCAGATTTAATAAAGAAAAGTAACGTTTCATGTCAAAGCAAGATAAACGGTTTAATGATCCCGAATAACTGTTATTCACAAATAGATAATATCGTTGCCCACTCTCAAATCCTTCCATCGAATTATAAGAAAAGAAAGCCGAACCCTTATTTGAATTATTCCCAAAGACAAAATGTTACATCCAACGATAAGACAGAATCTGTCTCAATGATAACAAAATTACAAGCTTCATTATGTGATATCAATACTAGAATTAAGGTAGCAATTACATCCAAGGATTTAAAATATGACAAACTATTATCCATAAGGAAAATTGGCAAAATATCAGATAATGAATTTTGTTTGATTCCCGATAATGAAACACAGGGCAAACTAATAATTTTGCATGATGTCACTGCAGATATAGATCTGAACAAGTATGATCTTAGTTCAACAGTGTATAAAGTGGCAATTAATTCAAAATTAACCCTTGCAATAAATGATAACCTATCTTGGTGCTTACAATGGAAGTTAATCTCAATATAACCCCGTTTACAATCATAATTATATTCTTGATACATTTAAATAACACAGAGTTCTATCATTGATAACAATAAACTTCAGTGTTTGTACAATGCTAAATAAATTACCGTCTCTTTTAAAATATGCATAATGGAAATATCTAAACAATTTCCAAATCACTATCGCTATCAATGTCACTATCAATCATATCTAATTCATCTTTTGTCATACCTTTATCACCAAATGTCTTCCTCCAAGCCTCTTCTCTCTTTGCCTTTTTTTGTATTAATTGGAACTTCGAAGATTTTAAGATAACATTATCTTTCTTGAAATGTATTAAATCACCAATAGCCTTTTCTTTCATATCCAATACTTTCTCTAATTCACCTTTTTCCTTATATTTCCCTTTGTCCTTTAATTGATCTTTCTCGGTATAATTTAGAACAGACGAAATTTTACCATGAGTAGGATCAAATCCCAACCTTTGAATAATACCACTTTGTAATGCTAATTTTGTTTTGTTTTTCAACTTCTTAACCTCACTAGAACTTTGATCTTCACTTATTATCGTATCCTTCTTTCTGAGAAGCTTACTCAATTCTTTATCCATAATATTGTTTTTTCTATGATCATCAATCTTTCTTCTTTTATTCTCCAAATTTCCAACCATGTCAGGATTCGAGAATTTCTCATCAAAGAATGCCTTTGCAGCATTAGTATTACTGAAAAACTTTGATTTACCACCATATTTATCACTAAATTGAGGATTCTGCTGTGACCAGCTAGGTAAAGCAATAAAACCATTCTTATTCTTGTGTCTCCCTGACGCCACAGAGGAGTGTGAATTATTCCTATACAAGGTAGGCTGTACATCAGCCTTTGTCGGTGCACCCAAAGCAAATCCACCATTTAAATCCATTCTCTGAGAATTAGTTTTCCTAAATTGAATCTCTCGATGGTATTCACAACACCTATCTTTACTCTTGTTAATAGGTGTACCGCATGCCTTATTTTGTGAATGAATTATTTCGGGACACCAACCTATATCACGACTCTTACCAATCTCCAAAATGCAATTGAACTTATGACTAATACGGAGGTTAAACGACTTAATAAATTGTTCCTTCCCTGATGGTCTCCAAGGTAAAATCTCAGGATTCAAAATTGAAATGACATCCCCAATTCTAAGATTATAATACCTTTCAACACCTTCCTTGCCAAAAATATAAACATCCAAATTATATTTGAAATTCGTTATCGTAAATTTGAGATATTTCTGAGGCTTATCACTGGCTGTAAATTTGGGCTCACCCTTTTGACTTATAACACCAATAACTGCCCAATTTGAATATTCAGGTTCACTAAATTTAGGAGGCCTTACCTTTGCAAATAGTTTGGCTAATCTCAATATTTTAATCTCATTTAACATTTTATTCAATTCTGCAGATGGAATGTATCTCTTTTCAATCCAAAGATTAGAGAAGTCTTCAACTTCATTGACTATGGTTGGCTTATAACTCTTTTGGGTACCTCCATTAAACGTATGTACTCTTGAACTCATCATCTCTTCGTGTAACTGTACTTTAATTTGCTCTTTCCTCTTTGAGCTTTGGAACTTTTCCATGAAGTAGGCTGTTGTATTGCCTTGAATATTTGGATCATTAATTCTTAAGTCTTCAGTTTGCAATTTTTCCATTAGGTTTAGCTCATTGGGATTTGGAATATCTTTAGGTTCAACTTTTAGGGGGAGCTTTTGTTTTAGGATTGCATTTGAGTCAGTTTTCTTTTTCTGGGGAGAACTAGGTATTTGAATCCCTTTAAAGTTAGGGTCATGTCTCTTCTTATGTTCTTTCTTTCTTCGTAGTCTTTCCGCCAAATCATTCTTTTGGGCTTCAATTGCCGCTAATTGTTTTTGAATCTCCCTTTCATCATCACTTCCTGACGTAAGATTGTCGTACGGATCATTCTCCAGAATGTCTCTTGGATCATTCATGGTATATAATGTTTGCTATCTTATGGGTATGTTTTTACTTCATCTAGCTTCTACAACTTTTTCATGGTGATGCGCAGCATTTTCCAAAAAATCTAGATATGTAGTTGCATAAACAGCAAGAAAATGTAATTAATTATTCAAACAAATATGTATGTATTATTCTACTAAAGAAGTATAAAATTACCATTCCTAGAATTGAAATTCATTTATTCATTACTCTTGGATTTTTTGTTATTCTCTTCTGAGGCAGTAGTATCGTCAGATGATAAACGCTTTAGACTAAATATTGGTCCTGCACGATTGGTGGTATCATTTGGTACATCGATCGTTGGAGAACCAGAAATCTTGGTTCCAAATGATCCAAACATCCGAGAAGTAGATCCAAAACTCATTGGTTTCTTAACACTCATTGATGAATTTGAATTAAATGAAAATGTTGGTTTCATATTAGAAAAAGGACTACTTGGTTTTACAGGGTCACTCGATGTCTGGGCAGTAAAAGGATTGAACACTTCTTTGGTACCTTCAGCACTAATATTCGATAATGCAGGGTTCAATTTTAAAACTTTCTCACCAGAATCGGATGTTGGGACTGAGGAAGAAGGTGTAGATATATCAATTTTTGTCAGACCAGATGAAGGTTTAAATGGAGTGCTTGAATTGATTGTACTGCTGGTTGCAGATGTATTTTGTGCTAATTTCGAAAGTTTGCGTTCCAATAATTTTGTTCTCATCGAGGCTTGTTGTTTGCCTTCTTCGAAAGCTTTCTTCTTGAGTTCTTCAAATTCTTCCTTCAAGATGGTTTCGATATCCTTACGCAGCTCTTGTTTAACTTCGTCGGGTGTTTTATTCAGACTACCTGATAGAAGCAAAAGCTTGGCATTTTCTTCAACCCGGTTATTAAATGAACTTTCCAACTCTTTTGTTCTTTTGTCGATAACTTTCTTGATTTTTTCTTCTGAAGGTAATCTGATGTGCTTCTTAAGCTCTTCTTTAGCCTCTTCAATTCTTTTAAGTGTTTCCTTCTCCCACGTATCATGCCACTGCTGTTTCATCATTTTAACATCTGATTTAGAACTTTGGGAATTATCATATTTTTCACTCAAAATCGATTCTCTTTCTTTTTCTAACTGTTGAGAAAATTCTTGGGTCTTGTACTCAATAAACTGTTTTTTCTCCTGTTCAAACTGGGTTCTCATTTCATTTATTGACTTCATCAAATCAAACTTTTCACCATTAGTTGGTTCATCGGTTTTCTTAATGATTTCTAACTCTCCCTTCAATGAATTATTTTCTGTCAACAATTCCTTGGTAATCCTTTCTGAGGATATCCTAACGTTATCCAATTGCAACTGTATAACCTTGCATTTTTCCAAAGCTGCAACCAGATCATCTTGCACTTTCTTCATCTCTTCAGAGTTACCGTCGCTCCTACTATCAGAGTTCTGTAACTGTGATCCTAATTGTTCTACATGGGGAGCTTGGTCCTTTAAAGATAGTTTTAAAGATTCGTTTTCTTTTTCGAATTCTTCTAGTCTGTTTGTTAAAAGAGAAATACTTGATTTGCTTTCGTTCAATCTTTCATGAGCCTGCTTCTTTAATCTATTAAATCTATCATTTAATTCCTCATTCTCGTTTGTTTTACTCTCGATTTCAGTTTTGAAGTCAGTAATTTGAGCCTGAAGTTTCTCAATATCTTCTTTATTGTACCCTGGGTGTTCTAGTAATTTTTTATAACGACCCTGCCAGCTATTGCTATTGTTGCTTAGTAAAACAATTTCGTGATCCTTTGTTTTCAAAGCGGACTTCACGTTTTCCAGCTCTAATCTTACGGGTTCGGTTGTCTTCATTAAATCTTCAAGTTTCTCTGTAATTTTTTGATTATCGTTTTTCAAAGAAGCATATTCACGCTCTAATCTAATGTTGTTTTCCTTGAGTAAATTCACAGCACTTAGCTTCTCTAAAACTTCCTCGTGTTTGTTTATTATATTAGAAGATCCATTAAGAGTTTCTTTCTGTGATGTCCGACCTGAATTCTTTTCTTTCAATTTCTTTTCTAAGATTAAACAGCTCTGTTGAAGAGTCTTTACTTCCCTTTGCTTGGTTATTAGATTTCTCTGGATGTTGTCCCTTTCATGGCGCAGACAGGTTAAAATATCAGAATAACCATTTTCGTTCACATGGTCATCCTTAATTGCTGAACTCTCGAGTTTATCGTACAATAAACCATTTTGAGTCATCAAAGAATCAAGTTGGTCATTCGCCATATTTAATTGGTCTTCGAGTTCATTTTTATTGTGCTGATAATTTTGTTCCTCGGAAATTAAATTCTTCAGACTATTTATTTTCTCCTTCATTACTACATTTTCTTCTTTTAATGATTGGTTTATCAAAGCCTGATCAGAACTTTGTTTAATCATGGTTTTGTATCTCTCTTCAATTGAGTCATTCGCAGAGTTGGCTTTTTCCAAATCTACTTCTAGGTTCTTAATTCTAGACTCATAATCCTCTTTTATCAAATTAATATCAGATTTTGCATTTATTAGAATTGTGAGTTTAGAATTCAACTCTTGTTTCTCTTTTTCAAACAATTCTTTTTCTTCGGCAAAGTTCTTCATCATCTTTTCATTTTGATCTTTCATAAAAGAAGCTGAGGCTTCCAGGCCTATCTTCTCATTTTGAATACTTTGAATTTCTTCCTGCAAAACTTTTTCAGACCTTTCAAAATTTTCGGTCAAAGTGTTTAACTCAGACTTAGTTTCTTCATATAGCATTGTATATTTCGTAACATCAGATTGGCATGCAGCCAGATTTGAATTTAGGTCGGAAAGCTGTTTATTCAAAGAATCTTCATCTCCTGAAGATTGCGTACCAAAAGTATATTTGATGTTCCTTAGAGAAGATAAATCATTCTCCATCTCGTAAATTTTGTTCCTCAAGTCTCGAATGATAATATTTTTGTTAGGCAAAGTATCTGACAATGAGTCTAGTTGTTCATTCAAAGTACCAATTTTTTTCCTATACCATTTAATTTCTTCGTTATGATTAGTATATAACTTCTTAAGACGATTTTCTTTTGAATCAATATTCCTGGTTAATTCTGAGCATTGCTTTTCGGACATTGTCAGTTTTTCTCTTAAGGAGCCCTCAATTAAGTGCTGATTGTGTTCAGCCTCTCTTGACTTTATCTCTAAACTAGAAATATCAACTTTTAATGAATTTCGTTCCTCTAAAGCCTTGAAGATTTCATTTTCCAAAGACTGTTTGGCTTCTTGTAGAGCTGTCTTTTCTGAATCAAGTTTGGCATACTTAACTTGTAATAGATTGAAATCAGATTGTATTTGCATATACTTCTCTGTACTCTTCTTAACTTCATCAGTCATTTTGAGTTTACATTGTTCTGAATTTTTCAACCTGGTGCGATACTCATTAGTCTCGGTTTGCAAAACTAATATATCATTTTCTAAAAGCTTCATCGAATCTGCTGTGTACTTATTTGTGTTCTTGAGGTCGGTTATTTGAGAATTGGTCTTATGAATCAATTTTTTACCTTCTTTTAGATCACCAATTAGCTGTTGAATTTCTCTTTCTGATTGTACCCTTTGATCAAGCAATTGTTTTTGAAGGTTGCTGATTTCAGTTTTATTGTTGTCTTGATTCTCCCCTAATTCATTTACATTATCTGCTGTCATCAACCCCAAAGTTTTTAATGAGATTACTCTATAAGAATCACGTTCCTTTTTCAAATCATCTATCTTCTCTTCGAGACTAGAAGCATAGTTTTGTAAATCAAGAATAGCATCTCTTGCTTCTTTGATTGTGTGTTCCTGAGAGTTATTTGTATTAGTAGAATCAGAACCACCCTCATTCATTTCTAATTTGTCTGCCAATGTTCTTATAGTTTCCACCAGTTCCATATTTTTCTCCTGTAATCCCTTAATGCTTTTGAATTTCACCAACCTTTGAGAAATTATTTTCTGTGAATCTTTGTAACTATCCTGGTTTTCGTTCAGAACAATCCTTTTAATAAATTGAACTTCCTCATAAGATAGAATACTATGGGAATCATTTTGGTTCGACAATACCAGCAATAAGAATTGAACTTGGTTAGCCAAATCCGATCTTTGAACTCTTAAAGTTTTTAAATTATTTTCGACAGTTTCTGTTTTTTTCTTAAATGTATCGAACTTTAATGCAATTGCGTCTTTTGCTCTATGTGCTTCCTCTAGAGAAACAGTTGTGTTGTATAATTCACCTTCAAGTGCCATAGTTCTTTCTTTGAAAGAATCAATTATCGGGACCTTGTGTTCCAATTCAACAATGAAATTTTCAACTTGATTTTGCAAATACTTCCTTTGACGTCTTTCTTTAATGACTTCTTTCTTTAATCTCCTTGACGCGAAATCTGATGTGCGCAAAGATTCTGCACTTGTAATAGAATTTATAGATGCTTTATAGTTGTCATCATTATCATTAGGTAAATACTGGTCAATAATCGATTGTAGGTTAGTACACTTATCTTCGGCTTCTTGTAAACTTCTTCTTGCAACAGCTAAATCATCGATTAATTTCTTCCTTTCAGCGTTCCCATAACTTGAATTTATATTATCATATTTCGTTGTTAACTCCTGTTGTAATGATTTGACCTGTTCTTCGAGAAGCTTTGTCATACGTTGTTTAAGCCCTATCTCTCTAGAAAATTCATTCTCTTTGATATTTACGGAATCTGATAAGTTTTTGATGTCTATCAATTTCTCTTGCAATGTCTTGGACAACTCATTGTTTTTCTCAGTAATCATATCCGATTTGGTTTTTAATAAGTCGTTTTCATACTTTATAGTGAGATATTTTCTGTTAAGCTCATCTAATTGTGATTCGTTATTATCTCTATATGAGACAAGTTCATGAGTTCTATTAGTCATTTCCTCTATCAGCCGTTGCCTATCCTTCTGTACAATGTCCAGTTCCTTGGATTTCCTTTCCAATTCTGATTCGGAGGATAACGTTTCTGTCTTAAAGTCCTCAATTTCGGATCTATATCTTAATATTTCATTCTTTAATTGAGTATTTTCAATGCTAAGTTGTTCCTTATTACGTTTTTGCTCTTCAGAATCTAATACCTTAGTATCTATTATATCCTCAAAATTTTGTATTTCAAGATCATGTTGATGCCTCTCCTTATTTAACTTTTCTAGTTGTTGTTCTAAAGCGTTGTAATTTTGAAGTTTCAATTCGTTCTTTGTCTTCAAACAATTGATAGATTTTGAATCATTGGTATCTTGGTTTGTAGTTAAAATATCGTCTTGATTGGATAGACTTATCTTGTTTTGTAAACTTTGTATCTTATTATCAGCCTTAGCCGTAATTTCATCAATAGAAACAGCCAATAATGAATTTTCATATTTGACTTTTTCTGCATGAGTCAATTTTTCAACAATCATTCTTTCAATACTTTCATCAATACCTACTAATGAGGTGGGGTCCACATTTAGTAATGTGGACAGAGCAGGTATGTTATTTTCTTCGTTACTGCTCATAATTGGGATTGTTCGACTCTAATAATACAAGGATTTACCCCCCAAAAAAATATATATATACTTATAATACACTAGAAATTATATTAATGGATGTTTTTCTAGGTAAATTGTGCGATATTCTTTATAAGTTTAATGGATTCCTCTTTGTCTAATTATTTGATATTCATTTTTCCTCAAGTATTTCTAAGGTAAACATTGCGAGGGTAACATATGTTTTCATTGTGTATGACTGTTTTTGCCCTTACATTACCGACCTTACACAAATAATGTACGGATGTATAATTAGAAAACAATTTTAAATTTATTTTTGCATTACAAAAGATTTAAATATGTAAATTCCTGAAACGGAAACTGTAAAATGTCACAACGCGGTGTGCGTCTGAATTTCCAAGTTTAGGCTAGCAGTTCAGATTCTTCTGCCGGGCGGTACTGTAGACCGTCCAAAGTTGCAACAGAAACTGCGCCTGGAACTGTCCGTTCTCCTTCTAGCCATCACTCTCTCTCTCTCTTTGGAGGTCTTCCACTTAGGGAAACATTGCCTGTCTGGTCTCTATCACTATCTATGCAATAATTAGTATTTACAAAGCATGGTGGGATTTATTGAAGTTTCACTTCAATAGTGTTTATATTCATATCTTGAACAGATCAAGATTCAAAAATGCAAATGTATGCATATAATGTTATTTAAAAACTGATTAAGAGTAAAGTGAAAGAGTATTTTAGTCCATTGCTAGAACTTTAAGGTCGATGAGAACAAAAACTGGGGGGAATCTTATGAGGAGTGATAATATTGGCCAATTATTTTATCTGAAACGAGTCACATAAAAATACAATACTATGACAGATAAAACAGTGTTTAAAATATATTTATCCAGCTTAAAAGATGAGGCAGAAATATTTAACAACGACGTACAACCTTATTCAAAATTATAAAATAGATATTGAATGTTCAATTCAATAGTGACAAAAAAAACTTACCTTTGCTCAATGTCAGTAATAATCACTAACAATAATCAATTACTAACAACGAATTTTAATATTTTTATACAGTTTCGTCAAGACTTTGACTGGTAAGACCATCACTTTGGAAGTTGAATCTTCTGACACTATTGACAATGTCAAGTCTAAGATTCAAGATAAGGAAGGTATCCCACCTGACCAACAAAGATTAATCTTTGCTGGTAAGCAATTAGAAGACGGTAGAACTTTATCCGACTACAATATCCAAAAGGAATCCACTTTACATTTAGTCTTGAGATTAAGAGGTGGTATCATTGAACCATCCTTAAAGGCTTTAGCTTCTAAGTACAACTGTGACAAGTCTGTTTGTCGTAAGTGTTACGCCAGATTACCACCAAGAGCTACCAACTGTAGAAAGAGAAAGTGTGGTCACACCAACCAATTACGTCCAAAGAAGAAGTTAAAATAGACGATTTCGCCCCCAAATTATACTTATATTACTTACATATTTTTATTAATATTTTATAACGATAGGCTAAATCATACCTATTTCTTTTAAAGGAAAAATACTTAATTCGATAATAAAAGTTAGTGGTATTATAATATTTAATTAACGTATACGATGTTTATAGGAGAGTAGCGTTATTTTATATCAAAATAGAATGATTATGCAACATAAGATATTTATATTATAAAGTGCTTGTGGCATAAAATGCAAAGCATGAATGCTGTTAGAATATAATTAAATAAGAGATTGACTACTGTTAGTCAGAATTACCCGTTTGTTTTGTAGTTGGGTCTGTTTTGTCTTTCGATTTAAGCCCTAAAGCATTACTTAGGTCAGATTGGTTGTTCTCGTTGGTAGCTGTCTCAAAGTTGGAACGAGTTCTTTGTTCAGTTTCAGTTAAAGAGTTTGGAACAACATTATCCCTAGGAGGTGCTGTTGGTTCCGATTTTGATAAGGAATCAGATACCTTTCCCTCCTTCGACATCTGAGTAGATTTTGGAACTGGGGTAACAATCGCATTTTTCGGTATTTTCTTCGTTGGGCTGACTTTCTCATCTGTTTTCTTCACTGGAGAAACCCATTCTGGGCAATATTCTTTGATGATAGTCTTCAACTTAGCTCTCTTGATAGGTTTTGCCAGGAATCCATTCATGCCGGCTTCTAAACACTCCTTGATGTTGCTTTCATCAGCAAAAGCTGTCAATGCAACAATTGGGAAAGTGTATTGTAAGTCATGGCGGATCATCTTTGTGGATAATAAACCATCCACCTTGGGCATTTGAACATCCATAAAGATTATATCGTAATGATCATTTTTGTCAGATAATTCTTTAACCTTATCGAAGGCGTCTTGACCATCGCGTGCGAGGTCTATTTTTTTGATACCTTCAAGATCTAACATACGTTTGATAACCTCTTGGTTAACATGATTATCTTCGGCAACTAAGATTTTAAGTACTACTTCAGTGGAATCCTTGGTATCGGCAACAGCCCCAGTTGGTTCATCAGCGGTGACTGATTCTCTGGTACAAGCTGCAGTACCGGTGCTTTGTAAGAACGGTCTGTCTAACGCAACAGAACTCATACTATGATCTTGGTATCTCGAAGGGACTCCATGATAATGAGAATGTTCAGTTGTTATACTACCTGGTGAAGCACTCAAATGTCCTTTACTATCATCTTCTCTGGTACTTTCCTCATCGAATCTACTACTTTGTCTCGAACTACTGCCAAAGGTAATGATCGATGATCTTGATTTTCTACTGTGTATACTTCTGGCAAGTTTGAATTCAACCTTCCTATTTTTTCTACTCTTAGGGTTGAACTCATCTTCAAATGGCTGTTCGACATCATCAAAATTAATTTCTCTCGTTTGAGTCAATGGAACAGTGAATGTAAATTTACTGCCTTTACCTACTTTACTTTCCAATTTCATAGTACCATTCATCATAATAGCTAATTGTCTACAAATAGACAACCCTAATCCCGTACCACCGTACTGTCTCGATAAAGTTTGATCACCTTGAACAAACGGTTCAAAAACAGATTCTTGTAAGGATTTCTCGATACCAGGGCCACTATCAACAACTTCAATAGATATAACCCAGGTCTTTGACTCCTTCAACTCAGTACCCAATTCATTTAAAGTATCTTCATATAAATCTGGCGTCTTCTTAAATTGGTTGTTGTACGCAGTATCGTCATAGGAACTTGTACTGGTAGATACCACGGACGCCATATCTTCTTCTTCTTCTTCTTCTTCTTCTTCTTCTTCTTCTTCTTCTCTGTGTGTGGCGATATTTTTATCTTGATTACTATCGTCTGAGCTGGTTCCTGCTCTCTCTTCCATACTAGATTCAGATCTAGATATTTCATCATCATTGTTACTTTTTTCTGTAGATTGTATATCTGTTATCTCAGGGGTGCTGCAATGCATTCGTTGTTGGTTAATTGGAACATCGGAATCCACTTTAACCTCTGTGCCCCTTTTGATATAAACCTTTTTGTGTTTATATTTTTCACTGAGAACTTGGTCATACTCGCCTAGTAATCTAATTTTAACATCAACCTTACCATCCTCTGGGGTGAACTTTAATGCATTTGATACTAAATTCATAACAATTTGAATAATTCTATTAGAATCACCCCATAAAACCATCGTTCGAAGTATATTGGGAGTTAAGATGATGGAAAGTCTTACATGTTGATCTTTTGCTACTTTCCCAAAAATTGATTTAATCTGTAGAGCAACATCGGTAATACAAAAATTTCTTTTCTCCAATGTTGTTCTTTTAAGAACATTTTTCGAAAATGTCAATAATTCAGTCAAGATATGCAATAATAATTCACCAGATCGAAAGATTAATTTCAAACTATTTCTAATCTTTAAGATATCCTCTTCTTCCATGGATATAGCGGTCATACCAAGAATACCATTTAATGGTGTTCTCAGTTCATGCGAAATATTGGCAATAAAGACGGTCTTAGCTTCGTTTGCAGTTTCGGCTTCGATCTTAGCAGCTTCTAGTTGTTTGGTTCTTGCGCGAACTCTGTCTTCTAATAATGCATAATGTTGATCCAATGCATCTGTCATTGTATTGAATGTTTCAGTCAGATCACTTAACTCATCGGTGATCAAATTCCTCGATATTGGCACTCGCGCTTCTATTAAATTAGTGGATGTAATCAAGTGCTTGGATCTATTTGATAATTTCTCATTTAATTCAGTGGATTGGCTTTGTAAATCTTTGTTTGTTGAAGGATAATGGGTAATATCACTGCCACTTATGTTGTGATTAGTGCCTGTACTGTTTCCAATTGTGCTGTTTGTGCCATCGTGATCTAAAATATTCAAATCGTTACCACTTGGTAATTCGGTAGGATACAATGGTGATTTAGAGATACTATGCAATTTACCATTGCTAGTGCTTTGATTATCGGAACTATTACCATGATAGTTAACATGTTCTCTTGTAAAGATTGAATGCGGAGAGTAGTTAAATATCGAGGAATGTATTGAATTTCTTCCAAGCGAATTATTTCTACTAACTGTCCTACTACCAGGAGTTGTTGGTCTGAGTCCTCTACCTTCAGCAATCAATTCGGTCGCCTTTTGCAGCCTGACAATTGGCTTGACAGCCCAATGAGCCAACGGGAAAGTTATCACCATCACAAAAACACCAATACCTACCACTGTACCTATAATAATTTTGGTTAATTTAGTTGATGGAGATAGGAAGACAGATTCCGCTTGTGAAACAATGGCAACCCAATTCACTAGATTGAATGTACATGGTGAGAACCCCAGAGCAACCTTCTTTGTGTAAAAGAATTTTACACTCTTTCTTGACCCACCTTTACCTTGCTTTAAGGCCGAATTTATAAAAGTATTGTTCCTCAGTCTTATACTTTTGGTAATGAGGGTTTCTGGAACACCGTAAGGCGGGAATACAAAATGATAATGGTCTAATTTTGTTGTATTTCCGTATAGGCCAGATATAATGGCTACAGTTGATTTTTCTAGAGCTGTTGTGTCCCTAAAGACATTCAGCAATGACTCTGCACTCATTAAAATTGTAATATAACCATACACTCTTGATTCCGTCAGTATAATCGATGGGTTTGCAAAGATCGGCAATGACATTGACATTAAATAGGTAGATCCGTTTAATACTGGATCCGTGAGAATACCAACTGTATCTAGAGATGCTGCTAATGGCATTGATGTTGATAATGGTAGTAATTGAGTCAAAATATCCTTGTCGATGTGGTCACCAGTTCCATTATTTGTTGCATTCAGTACTGTGTTGAAGGATGCATCATAGACGGTAGCCACCGAGAAATTGTTTGAGGAACTCAAAAACTTCTCAATAACATTTTGTGAATCTAGCCAGTTTTCTATAGTCTTATTCCCAGCAACATAGTTTGATAAAGATGATTGTAACGTATCTCTAGAGGAGACCCAGTAACACTGATAGTATAAGTAATTCAGAGTTTGATCCAATTGGGATGCCTTCAGTTGGGCAGCGATAAATAGACGGTCCGACCTCAGATCCTTGTAATTTGTAGTGAAATAGATACCAGTGATGACAGCTAGAATTAGCAATGAAAGTATAGCAACTATACTGACTAAAGCGGTCAATTGTGCTCTGATACTAAGTTTATATGGCGGCTTAAAGTGCCTTCTTTTAACAAATAATTTCATAATGTATAGCCAGTAAACATAGGTATCTATAACAGCATATGAATCTTTCTAATCTCGATGGTAATTTTGATCTTCTCAATGTTGTAATGTTTCTAACTAATCTCCATCTCAAGATAATTAAATAAAAAATTATAAACGCGTGTCTCAGGCCGGGTAAATATGTTTGCCGAAGTGGAGTCGTTGAGCCACAGTAACGGTTTCAGCTCTATTAATAAATTTCAGTAATAACAATTTAATCAAGTTTAGGTTGTGCAGATTTAGTATTTGTAATTAGATATTTTGCAATATTGAAGGGAATTTTATGGTGAAAGAATTATTGAGAAAATAAAATTATGTGAAAAGCACTAAAACAAATGTCTGTAATAAAATTTTGTCATTTTTACAAATCACGCAAACATTCAGTATGACATGTTGCAGTTTTATAAGTTATAAAACCTTTTGTATATTCGTTATATTTGGTTGTTTTTTTTACGTAATAAACATATATTAAAAAAGTACCATAGGGTCATATTTATTAAACCGTTTAAAACCTTTGGTCCTACTTTATTTTTCTTTGATGCAACTCTGAATTATTCTAAGAGTTTATCCTTTGGTTGAGCATGAATACTAATATAGCCAAGCGTGTTGTTTGTCATTTCAATTTAAGTTTAATACACAGGTAATCTTTTTTGTCTTTCTTTTATCTAACTATATAAATAATATAAGGTATAAAATTGGTAGTTAATTCCTTACTATTCATCCACACTTTTTATAGGGTTTATCTGGATGGTAATTTATTCTTCACAGGTTATACTTTAAGAGAATTTCTTGTAGTTGAGCATGATTGGCTTTATTGCTAGACGTGATAGATGTCATTGCAAATAGTGAATAATACACGGATAAATCTTCTTTCTTTTTTATAATATACAAAAATAAGATATACATAAAGTGTGACATCCTAATATTTGATTGTCGTTATTCTCTGCCGTTTATATAGGTCTCAATTTGGACAGTTTAATATACTTCATAGATGAACCAGTAGAACTCAGATGATGTTGTATAAGCCTATTCAATTATAAGTGAAAATTTTTTACCATCTGTCATTTCCATTGTTTCAATGGTAAATTTTCCATGCTCTAATATTTTTGGACTAACCATTCTAAATATGTTAGGGTTCAACATATACAATAATACTGGACTGTGTTATACAAGCCTGTCAAATTATAAAAAATAAACTGTATTATCATTTTTATTGTGTCGTAAAATAATCCTCTACTCTATGACATTATTGTATTAAGCATCCTGAAACTGATAGTTTTCAACAATTATTTACAATATTTTTGTTTATATTTACTGGAAATTCCAAAACATTTTAAATTGTATCATATAATATATATCCAAACAAAAAATATACAAAAAACTAGAAAATCAGAAAATCATATAAAAATATTCTAAACTAAAACGTAACCCAAAGCTAAGATTCGATTTTGTTCTTCCCAACTGTATTCACTGTGAATAACCTTGTTGAATTTTTCAAATAGTTCAAACGGAGTAGCTAACGTAAATCTAACTAACGTATTTAAATTTTTAACAGTCTCTCTAATAAAGCGTATAGATTGGAAGAAAAATCCATGTGCATCTGGTTCAAATTCTCCGTCTGTCAATAGCAAAATCCTAGTAAATGCGGAAGGGGATGGTGAAGTACCTTGTGCTGCATCTGAAGCTGCTTCACTGGCGGTTGCCGTACCAAACTTTAAACACTGGGTTGAGATAGAGAAGAAGGTGGTGGTGGTGTTAACGTACGAAATGCAATAACCAACACCAACACCAACAGAGAGGGAAATACCCCACAAAATCCATTTGTTGAGAAGTGTTTCTTGCGTCTGATTTCTTTTTCTTTTCTTTGATTTTTTCTTTGAATTATTTTTAACTTTTTTATTCTTCTTATCTGTTGTCAAGAAATGAGCTGATGAAGAAGATGAAATGGATGAAGAATTACTTGTTACCATTTTTTGGTCTTGTATTGAATTTTCGGCCAAAGTTTCAATGAATTTGAAAAACTCCAATAGGGGCCCACTTTCTCTATGCACCATTGAAATCATAATTGGTGAATATAACATTGCAATCAAATTTTTCTTTAAGTATGGTTTCAATACATTTTTAATTTGTACCATAGAGTCAATCTCAAAGGAAACCGTAGCAATTTGTTTAGGATCTGTGGTTCTCTGTGTGATTCTATTCAATAGAGATACCAACTCTCTTAACTCCTGAAATACTAGTAAAATGCCAGAACAATTTGAATATTCTTGCACATCGTGTGCCTTTGGCAGAACAAAATAATCCTGTATTGTTCTTGGGATCTGTTGATAAAATCGAAGACCCAACCTACCTAAAATCAAAATCTTGAAATAATAGATATCTTCATCATCATAATTGTTTTGTTGTTGACGTTGGTCCTTACCGCTGAGGGATAACTTTGGCATGACAAAGGAAGTCGAAGATGATGTCATACTTCTTGCAATTGTGGTACTATCATCATCAATATTTTTGTTTTTGGTAATTTGCCCTTCCATATCTACCAAACATTTTGCCAGTGGGTTATTATTATTATTATCATCATCATCGTCATCCTTATTACTAGTATTAGTAGTAGCAGCTACAGACCTCAAAGTTTCAACTTGATTCAATGGTGAGTTTATCATTTTATTCTGGAAGTGTTGTTTTTGTTCCTGTGGGGAAGGCGAACTTGGGTGGTTGCTTTCAAACTCTTCTTCTGATGTATCACTTGACGATAATATCCCTACAGTGCCTGTCTGTGACGAGCATCTCTCCATGTTTGATTGTACCATTGAATCTAACAAATCTGTTTTATCAATTGCATGCCATGATGATGGCAAATCATTTAGAGAAATATTGTCACCTGTTGGCCCAACGGATTGCTTTGAAAGCTGATTTGAATTAGCACCGCTTGGAGTAGAGAGATGTATAGGAAAATTTGAGTTTTCAGTATGAGCTGGACCAGATATTATTGGCACCGAAAGTGGTGTTAACTCAGTTTGGCTTACTGTTAAAGCCAGATGTAAAATTTTATTACTCTGGTTGTCATTTGTGTCAGGTTCATTACAATTCCTCTCTAAAAACTCCAGTACTGATAAGTGTGGGTCTATTAGAGTGCTACCTGGCATACCTACAATCTGAGACTCTTCCAAATCGCTAACAGATGCAGTATTTTCGTCTTTCTCCACATGTTCCTGGATATGGCGTGGTTTACCTTCTAGATGCTGTTGTTCCATCTCGATGCCCTGTGTATCAAATTAAATGGAGACTGGGGCCAATATGTATAAATATAAACTATAAATAAGTTAAAAGCTGACCTGGATGCGGCGCCTATTTTAACAATCTTCAATTAACAATTTGTGATACTGTAACTATATGTTTCCCCTCTGTAACATCACTTTAAATAGCAGTCCGACACCCTTAATTTGTATACTTCTGATTAGGGTTTGACTAGGGCTTGTGTGACGTAACAAAAACGTGCGGCCGTGCATATTACAAATTTAGGGCTTTATCTTTGTGACATGATATATGCTGCGTATCTAGAATTGCAATAATTAGGTCTCATTTGTGTCTGTGTGATAAAATAATAAGCATACCCTAGGGCATAGTTTCCAGATTGTTATATACATATATATGCAACACATAATTATATACATCTAAACGATTATGTTGTCGATCAGTCTTACAACCCTTTCATGGTTCTCTTTATCAGTGACGTAGATTGCGCAACTGATGACCACCTTGCCAGTGCTATCATCCACATGAGATATTTCTTGCAAGGTCTCGAAGTGAGCAATGGATAAATAGTCAACCTTAAAGTCATGGCTCTCAACAAATGGATTCCAAATATCGTCGATCGCATCTAAAATTTGCTTTCTAGTGACAGTTGCGCCACTGACACGTTCACGAATCCGATTAGCACCATTAGCCAATCCTTTATACAAGTTAGCAGAGGTTGTGACACTTGCGTCACATAAATACCTATTTCTACTACTCAAAGCCAAGCCTGATTCAGCTCTGACAATAGGAACCATAACCAACTTAACATTTACAAACATTTCTCTAACCATCACATCTAAGACGACAAACTGTTGTAGATCCTTCTGGCCAAAATAAGCAACATTTGGTTGAACAATGTTTAACAATTTCAAAACTACGGTCGCAACACCACGGAAAAAGCCTGGACGAGTCTTACCTTCAAGCATCTCACTAACTCCTGATACACTCAAAAAGGGTCCCTTTTGTTCAGCTGGGTTCAATGGGATGCCCTGTGGATATAATACTATGGGACTTTCTGGAACAAATAAGGCATCGACACCTAGAGATTCCAATAAGGAAATGTCCTCTGGTAAAGTACGTGGATATGTAGCCAAGTCCTCTGTTGGAGAGAATTGAGATGGGTTCACAAAGATACTCACCACAGTTTGATCGTTCTCCTTGATGGATTGACGGATTAAGGTTGCGTGACCGTTATGGAGACAACCCATGGTAGGAATGAAACCTAACTTGGATCCGGAATTCAAAGTAGCATGGAAATCTCTGACTTCTTGGACAGTATGGAGCAATTTCATAGTATATTGGTTTGATGGTGTTAATATATAAAAAGAGTGCCGAATGAATCACTTTCCCTCTCTCTTATGATTTCTCGATGAGTTGCCGAGAGAAAATAGGAGCATTATTGCATGACAAAAATGTCACTGTCAAGAACACATTGCGATGATCACAATTCTGATAGATCAACGGAAGTACGCTTTTTGTTGCTTGTTGACAAGATACATTCTCCAAATAGAGCTGATTTATACAAAATATGTACTAAATGGACCTACACTAATCTGACATGTTTCACCCGTTTACTTGTTTATTAAATCTTGATGTTTATCTCAGAGTAGCACCATACTTGCATAAATAAATATGGGATAATCGACAATATAAGTGTAAAGATTCCAAAATTGCTGTACTCTCAACAAACTGGGTATCCGTCTATTTCAGTTTTATTATCTATTGCTCGCCAGAATAAAGGAAGTGCACAGACAAATCCACATATATATATATATATCAGTGATTGCAAAAACAGATCCGTTTGGTATAAGCAGAAACAAGTCTAAGAGAATATCATTCAGAAAAAAATATAGGCAAAGAAAGTAACAAAATATTTCAGCAATAATTAAAACAATCCAATGTGTACTAGTTGCCCAACCTCATAAAAAAATAGAAAAAAAGTAAGTTCCAAGACACTTACATTAAAATAACCAAAAGACGTTCTAAAGTAAAAGTTTCGTAATCAACATATGGATCAATATACTTATTCAAAAAAAACATTAGTACTGGAAAAGCAATTGGATAATAACCAACACACGATCCACAATCTACAACACCATTTTCAATTACTGTGAAGATGTAAACACAACTGAATAAATGTGGAAAAGACTGGAAAAATAAGTACAAAACACTACAAATTACTGCCGCATGTAAATTAAATGCCAAAATAGCTTGTTCTCTAAAAAATAAGTTCTATGACTCTCTAAAAAGCTTCAATTAGAAATATTTTAGGATCAATTTGTATTTCTAATTGCTTCTGTGAGGTATGATATTAATTCTCGCTAGTTTGATATCTGGTTCTTGAGGATCTTCTGATGATGGTGCTTCTACAGATACTTCTGACAAGAAGATGAAGAAGAAGAAGAAGAACGGGAAAATAAATATGCTTGCATTCTTAAACACCAGTAACGACAAACACAGTCTCCAATTGAAAGCTATAACCATGGGTAAATCAATTACGGGACCTAGAACTGCGGAATAGTGATATATACGATTCAATTTGAAATATATTGTGCAAAATATTTGCACAGGAAAACATCATCCGTATTGGTACCACTTGTAGCTAACATTTGTGAAACTAAAATACCACTTATTAATCGTAATAAAACTAAGTCAACAACGTTGTTCACAGTGACACAGTCAATATTGAAGATGATGGAGAAGAAGAATGTGTAAATATATATCTATTGACGGTCCAGCTTAGAAACTTCTGATAATGGTCCAAATATGATTTGACATACACCACATCCAGGAACATACATCTATGAATCTAATGTGGTCGTAACATGCTCGAAATTAAACACTTAAAAAATTTATTCTTAACTTAATGTGATTATAGAGGATGCCATATATGGCATAAATGTTAGAATCATAATTTGGAAAAAAATTAAACATCCTATTCAATATGACTAATTATATGGAATTTCCGAAAAATATAAGCCATTCTAAGATATTAGAATCATATAAACAAGTGCCATATCATTGTTATTTTATCCCATGTTTGAAATTGACTTAAATTTAAAATGAAAGTTTTTTAGCACAGTTGATACTATTTGACGTTGAAACACCTCTTCTTATATTCTGGATATATTTAGATACTCTAGTGTATAAAAAAATAATATGTTTTTGAATGTTTATTAGTACATGTCAATTTAGGCAAGCATTTCAAAGTCTTTGAGTTAATCAGGATAGAAAAAAAAATATATCGAAATATCAGGAAATGCAAAATGCGATCGAATCTTTTGAGGTATTGAGACGTAAATATATCCAAAATTTGAATGGCTTCTCCTACAGATGGCTACTCTGCTTGATTTCCTACGGTTCTAAATAAGGTTCAAAATACTTCAATGCCAAATAAATTCTTCTTTTTAAAAATATATCATGAAACAAGTCGATGATTTTTTATGCGAATTGATTAAACATATCACCAAACGATGTAACGGTTCAAAATAATGTTTTAATAGGGATTTGAGGAGCTTATTCGAAAGATGGATCCAATGAACACACGTTTAAGGTCAACTATTTCCCCTCACGATTGCAGAATTGAAGCCATGTCATATCGTCCGACAGTCAACATATTGGGAGAACACCCGATATTATTTAGAATTACTATACCAATTACACATTGTAATATAAAGTTATAAACTTGTGTCTACTTTTGCATTTACTATAAACTATTTTCTTAACCTAATTTACGTATAAAGTGACACAACTTCTAACAAAATCAATACTTCGCGGAACTATCAACAAAGATAAAAGGTGTAAACAAATAGCATAGAATAACCAAACGTCGGAAAAGACGATATAAGCATCCGAATTCTCAGACACATACCCATTGAAAAATGAGCTCACAATCACGGATGACCTCAAATATACCTAACCCATTTCAAAATGCAAACACCTCGCTAAGCTCAATACCGGCCTCCCAAAGATATGAATCACAAATTCCGATGCCATCGTTTTCATCACAACCTATAACTTCAAACACAAATTCATCTGTGACTAATGAGAAACGCAGAAGAAATAGTGTTAGTGGGAACAATGGTTTATCGACGATGATTAATAAAAGCATGATTGAAGCCCAGACAAATCATTCTGAGATCCACACCCGCAAGAGAGCTAAATCAACACTCCCCCAGAGTACATCCAATGGTCGTCTTACTTTTTCAGATAACACTAACACTAAGCGTAGGTCTTCTACATTGGCTGGTGATTTTTCTTACTCCCAATTACAATCAAATAGAGATCCAAGACCCCTGCGTGATAAGAACTTTCAACAAGCTATTCAACAAGAGATACTTGATTACCTATTGACGAATAAATTTGATATACAGACGAACCACCCAATTTCAATTAAGTCCCTTAAACAACCTACACAGAAGGGTTTTATTATCATATTTAAATGGCTCTACGAAAGGCTTGATCCTGGCTATATCTTCACTAAATCTGTTGAATATGATGTATTTCAAATTTTAAAGAATCTATCGTATCCATACTTAGACACAATCAATAAATCACAAATTAGTGCAGTAGGAGGTTCGTCATGGCCCAAATTCTTGGGTATGTTGCATTGGCTTGTCAGGGTTAATATTAAACTCGACAACCCAGCTGAAGTTCCTCAGCCTACTACAACTCAACATATAATCAATTCTGATACTCCAATAACCACCCTTGATGAGCAAGATCAAATTCAAGAACAATATGAACTAATGGTAGAAAATTTATTTATTGAATACATCACAGATTCGTATGGGACATTCTTAATTGGTAACGATGATTATGGGATTCCAATGCAAAGATTAACATTGGGATTTGAAAGATTTACTAGAAGCATAGAAGGTGACGTCAAGGCGCTCACTGAGATCAACGAAAAGTGGTTCACAAAATATCAAACTATTAGGGAAAAGAATGAATTATTTAGTACTGCTTGGGATAAATATGAGGCCCTAAGGGGTGATGTGGACAAATTTCAACGTTATGTAGATAGTATGGGTGTCAAATCTCAGGAATGGCCAACCAAATTAATAAAAATGAAGGAAGAATTGGGCAAGAGACAGAACGAGATCACGGGGACAGAAGCTGAAATTAGAGAGATTCTAAAACGGTTGGATGATAAAAGTGTTTCCGTGGAGAGTATAGAAGAAGAGATTGGTAAAAAGGATATATTACTGCGTAAACTTGATGAGATATCTGATTCCTGTGATAGGTTCACAAGTGACATAACTAAACAAAAATATGAAAACAATGGAATGGTCAAGAGTCTAATTAATATTTTGAAACAATATGACATTACTTTAAGTAAATTATTACCTGAGAGGGACAAAGTAATCTTCAAGATTGATCTACCCGAATCAAGACTATTAAACCTGGATGAATCAAATCCTGTCACATACGAAACCTTATTCAACGACACTTCTTCCTCCTTATTGGAAATAAGGAAGAACGAGATATTAAAACTGAACCAAAGCATAATCACACGAATAAATGCTATTACCGACGAAAATAACAAAATTCAATCTGAAATTAATTCCATTAAGAGCAATATCAATATTAAAACTACAGAGGCACAAACCTTGGAAAAGTCATTATCTGAGTTAAAATCTAAGATTGTGTCTCAAAGACAAAAAAATGAGAATGATCTAATGAAACAAAGAATAGAGATCGAAGAGCTATCAAACAGGAATATAAATTTATTGAGAAATATAGAATCGCAGGTATCAGATGGTGAGGTTCTTGTTGAAAGAAAGACACAAGAACTACGAGATTTACAAGCTCAATTTTTAAAAGAGAGTGCAGAATTTCAGACTAAAATCAAAAGCATTATTCAATATTCTACAACTTTTAAAACAAAAATAGAAGAATCGATCAATTCTACCAGAGATGATATCCTCATCGCCCTTCAGGAGATGGAAAATTTGAAATTAAACGATTAATTAATACTATACAATTGTAACATTAATGAAATATATGTAAATATATTCATGCACTTTTTTTATATTTGATTTGAGTCATTATTTTTTTAGATTTTTGTAGTACATCTTACGAATCAATGGATGATGTTCCTTTAATTCCTTATTCTTATTTGTACTGTATTCCATATATGCCATATCTTCACCCCCAGCTAAACCAGCCAACGAACCTTCACCTCTAACTGCTTTCGACTTAAATCTCTTGTGGATATTATTACCACGACCAATGGAGTTATCTGCGTCATCGCCAACCTCAAGACCAGCAGCTTCTTCATTCTTTAACAGTACTTCTTGTAATAGTTCTCTGCGCTCTCTTGCAGATGCATATGCTAAATTTGGTAAGTTTTCCATACCGTGTAAATGCGTAATAACCTTGAATGCATAACCTTGATCAACTAAGAAAGCTTGTCTCTTCGTAGAATAATACATTTCTTGTGTATCTTTTGAAACTAAAGAATAGAAGAAAGCGTTGAAACCTTCATCGTTACGTCTCTTCGCTCTCAAAATTCTACCTAATCTCTGTGCTTCTTGACGACGAGAACCATAATGCGACGAGATTTGAATCAAACAAGTGGCTTCTGGTAAATCAATGGAGGTATCACCAACCTTTGATAAAAATATAGTGTTAATCTGGTCATTGTATTGGAAATTTTGTAAAATATTCATACGCTCCTGTTGAGGAGTAGAACCGTAAATAAAAGGCTTTCCTAATTTCAAAGCATATTCTTGTAACGCATACACATTATCAGAAAAAACAATGATCTTATCACCCCTTCTTTCATGGTATTGAATTAAGAATTGACATGCTTGAAACTTAGTTGGGTTCATGATATATAGTAACATTCTCTTTCTTGCAGTTTCTCTCAAATATTCTTGGTAAAATTCGGCAGTCATTGGACACCATACTTCTGCACATTGAACATTGGCAATATGTCCCTTTTGTGAAAGTTCCATCCAATTGGCTTCATATAACTTTGGACCAATTAAGAAATTCAAATCACTAATTTTATCATCTTCTCTAACTAAAGTAGCAGTCAAACCTAACTTTGCATGTGCAGCAATAGCTGAGACAACTCTACGAAACATAGCAGCGGGGACGACATGCACTTCATCCAAAATAATAAAACCCCATTCTCTACCAGTTAAGAAATCCATAACCTTCTGAGAGTCATGCGATCTATTTCTTGTATTAGCAACCATAGAGTAAGTAGAAACAACCAGACCTGATTCGGTTTGAAACATTTCCTTATTATCAGAAGTAAAGACAGCACAATTTTCTGGTTGCAAAGTACACCATTGTAAAAATTGTTGTCTCCATTGCATAACAGACACAGATGATGTGCACAAGACGATAACCGATTTCTTAATGGTGCAAGCAGCAGTAATGCCGACCAAAGTTTTCCCAGCACCACATGGCAAGACAATGATACCACTTCTGGCACGACCGTTACCGAACATTTTACTTAAAGATTTTTCTTGATATGGTCTAATTTGAGTAGATGGCTTTAAATCGATATCTAAATCAGGGTTACGATGATCATTTCTGAAATCATATTCTTCTAACACTGGGTAATCAATTTCTTGACATCTTTTCTTGACAACTTCAACTGACTCGTTTGCGATTTCGAAAGCATGAACGACATCAATATCATCATCATCCTCTTCTCTTTCGTTATCACCACCAACCACTGCAGTAAACATTGCTTCAACATCATTTGGATTAACATTTTGTTGTGGAATACCATTTTGTTTACCATTATTTTTTTTCATAGCCTCTGCATTTTGCAATTGTTGTTGCTGCTCACTGTCAATTCTCAACGGTGCAATAACTGGATCCCTAAGTAGCATTTGTAAAATATCTGCTTGTGTTGTCTCCACAAAATATCTATTGTGCTTAATAACTAATTTTACTTTACCGTAAGAAATGGTAGCACTTCTAATGAAATCAACAATTGATTGAGCCACTGGTACCTTGGATAATCTATCCAAAACCGATAAGATATCATCTGTCTCTAAACCAACAGAAACAGCAGCATACAAAGAGTAGGCAGTAATTTTATATTCATGAATATGGGAGGGTCTACTGATAGGTTCAGCGATAGTCACCAAGAAATCTTGTGCTTGTTCAGCCAAGGGAGAAAAACTTTCCAAAATAATCCTACCATCATTTGGAGATATCCAAATCGGTCTTGAAGCATGATCTGGTCTTAATTTTAAGTAACTGAAGTCATGACTTCTAAACATACTAGAGACAGTATCTGGTTTGAAGTCTTCTGGAATATCTGAACTTGCATGATTCAAGAAACTTTGATCCTTAGCATCCAGCATACTCATGGCATCAGAGTTTGGACCATGTTTCTTCGATTTACTAGTTGTCTTAGATTTAGCTACTTTTGGTACAGGCTTCTCCTTCTTCTTCTCCTCACCATATCCATAATCGTCTTCTCCATCGATGAACTGATCATCTCCTTCATCTACAGCAATCACAGATTCATCAGTACTAGCTGAGTCCTCATCATCAGAAAAGAATGCTTCATTCATTTTCGAGAAGATTCCATTCTTGTTTGTTGCTTTAACAGCGTTAACGTCGACTTCAGTCATACTGGGATCCTTAAATTCAAAAGTTGAATAGTTTAAACTGTCGGACTATAAGTTAACACGAACAAATACAAAAGTAATACTTTACTTAAATAGATTCTCTAGTATTTCACTCGGTTACCCTTGATATCAACGATAAAGCTGGTTCTTTAAAATGTAAAATGATTCAAAGATCCACCTTGCAAAATCAATTTCTTTATATATCGGAAGCCTTTCTGGATTTTTTTTTTGATACTTATGGTATTGGGTGTCCGGGTGATTTGTCAGCAATTTCATAATAGAAGTATATGGAATATTTAGGATCATTTGAATACGTTATTTTATATAAGTATAAGGAGAAATAAGGAGCGTTTCTATGTAAATGAAAGAATGTATTTCATCGATACTAGCTGCCTTAAAATTTGGCCTTGGATTTGCTTTCTGCTTGGACACGTTGCATACGGAACCGTTCGAAATCAACATCAAACTTCTGTCTTCTCTGACTGTCCGTCAATGCAGACACTGGCACCTGGTTGATTTCCTTTGTGGAAACGAACTTGGATACGAATTGTACAATAAGATCTATGCATTCATCCGGCATCTCTATGTTTACCAAATGATCACCCTTTTCAATATCAACTCGGTGATAATCTGGTATATATTCTGCCAAAGTCTGTTGATTCTCTGGTGGTGTCCATTGTGATACACCACCGACGATACAATACACAGGTACATTAATGTATTTCAAAGAATTTTTTAACCATATTGCTGTATCAGTTAGCGTCATATAACAGATTGCATTCTGTCTGCGCAACATCTTAGTTCTTACTGTACCATCATCTTTGTAAATAGCTTCAAATTCTCTTAGTCTGTTCAAAATCTCAGGATGTACATTGACATAAAAACTTTTATTGTTCATGAATTCAACATATTCTTGTTTATCCTTAAAAGTGTCGTCCATTTTAGACCACAAAGCATTGAAAAACCGAAGAGGTAATCTTTCAGTACTACTCTTGGGTCCCCTATGAATCAGAACAGGCTCGATCGGAATAATCAAATCGAATAGGGAAGGGAATAATACACTACACGACAGTGCTTGGAATCCACCCATAGAGTGTCCGATAATCACATTGATACATTTACTAGGTAAAAACTCCAACTGGGCCACTTTACAAGCATCCCTTGCACCATCTGCCCAGTCAAAATTAAAGCCTAACTTGTTTTCGTTTAGTACTGAGGAATCACCGTGTGTAACTTGATCTAATACCACCACTTTATTGACCGTCCAATCCATATTTCCTAGATATTTGGGTAAGTTGGCTACATAATACTCCCAAATAACTCTGTTCATACCACTCCCATGTAAAAACATCATATTAACCTTGACAGATGAGTCATTTCTTCTTGGTACATATGTATAAACATCGTAAACTGATTGCAAGATGTCCTCACCTTCCATTAAAGTAGCATTGGCAGCTCTACTCCGAACTGCCTCTATAACTTTGGTTTCCTTAGTATAATTCTTCTCAATAACAGTCTCCATGGTCACTACCATCTCAATACCAACAATGAAGTCCCTCAATCGTATTCTGTATCCACCCTTTTATATAGTCATCGAGGGTCAGCGAATAATACCCCACATACAACTCGGAGTTTCTCATAAACACCGACGCCCATACAAAATTATTTGTTTATTAGATATTAAAAATTATTGACTTGTATAGATTATTCCAAAATATGTGCTAAAGCAAAAGCAAAGTTTATTCGTCCTCCGTTTCAGCTCCAGTCTCAGTGTCCGTTTGTGTTTGGGAATACTCTATCGTCTCCACTGAATCCGTACTCCTCTCAGTCTCATCCTCATCATCTTCTTGCTTATCTACCTCATTACCTTCAGAAATGACTGATTTAGATTTCTTTGGTGAGGATAAGGACATCAGCGTCTCTATTGCAGCTACCTCTGAGGGCCCATCTTTTCCATTTTTATTTGTCTTTGTATTCTTTGAAACATGCTGTGCTTGCTGTACTTGGTGAGACGAGGTAGACCACCGTAGGGGTGAAGTATTCAGTCGCTGTGAATCTGGGTTCCTCTTTGGTGAAGATAACGCTTTAATAAATGCTAGATGTGCTGATGTTGTACTATCTTGCATGTCCTCTTCGTCGTGCCTGCTGTCTACTTCCATATCATCGTCATATGCAAACTTGTTAGTATATGAAGAAGAAACAACATTGAATGGTGGGGCCCTGCTAGGTGACGTTATGTTTAAACCCTGATTACTAAAATTATCATTATTTAAGACATTATTGTCTAGTTCATTTTCCAGTTCAGGCAAGGTCTTATCTGTCCAGCCATTTTGTAACTTAACAAAGGCATAATTTAATCGCGTCTTTAAATTGTTAGAGATTTCTCTTATGGGTTTATTGGTTTCCTTGTATATACTTGGTGATTTCAATTTAGGTGATGGTGATAAGAATACTTCGACATTTCTGGATTTGGGTGTCGTTGGTGGCAACAATCTTGTCTTAAGAGTCGGAGAAGTTGGTAACTCATGGCTCAAATGTAAAGTTTCCTGCTCTTCATTATCATCTGACTCTCTTTTTGAAAGTCCATGGGCCAGGTTTGTACCTGCATTTAGTAATCCCGATGAGTGAAATTTGGGGGTTGCCAAGTATCCTAGAGAAGTAGACGACCTTCTCACCTTGTTTGGTGGCGAAGGCGTCACTGGATATATTACACCTGAGTTCCTATTCTCATCCTCTTGGTTCAGCTTCGGGGAGAGTATGGTGTTAAATCCACCAGATAATCGCTTTGTATTATCCCTATTAGGGGTGGTCGTGGTTATCTCTGAGTTTTCCATATTGCTTGGGGGTATCAGAAACGTATAATAAGCTGATTAATATGTTCTTTTGTCAGACTATTTTCCCTGTTTGTTGTTATTTCCACTGGATAGTCCGTATGTTGTGTTTTGCCAGATGTATTGCTTGCTTAAAAATAGATATCAAAGAGCTCACTTTGCTTTCGTAAGCTAAATATTTTTGTTACCTCAATTAACTGACGTACAGTGGAGCTATATTACTTTTGCCTTTTTACCTTGAATCTGGTTTTATGCACTACTTTTGACCAATCTTCAAGTATGTTGTTCCATTACAGGGATAAACATACGAACTTTTCGTGTGTTATAAAACCCAAATTTCTAAAATGGGTTCCTTGCATCTTCCGAAAAAAGATCAAAATCACTCTTTACGAAGATCAGCTAATGAGAGAATTAATGAGCACCGGAATAAAATACGTTATTGGGGTGTCTATTAGTCTGCATTTGGATAGTCCTGTTGAATGTAAAATCAAAAACTATACTTGGCTATATAGGGTGTGTTGGAAACGTTTCTTTTTAAAGATATATAGTGTAAGAATATGGATTGTTAAGTAAGAATTCTCAGAAGAGAAATAGATGTGCTGTGTTCCCGAATCGAACAGCTTGTCAAGAAATGTCCTAAATATTTGGACCTTCTAATCAAAATCCGTACTTACCTTTGTTTCCCAGAAACAACCCTACCAATGTTAGTTAAATATGTTCTTTAGGCTATAAAATATCTATAGACTTGAAATAGGTATTTGTGTATATAGTGTCTCTATTAATATTACAACCGTGTCTTACAGCGACTGGCCAGCTATCCTATGCAATGATTGGCATATAAGTATGGTTCCCAAGGGAGCCTGCATGTGTGTTTGTGCTTTCATGTCCATCAACATTAGGTAAATGTTCCTCATTTTCATCTTGTTCTAGATGTGTCTCTATATCTTCATCAAATTCAATGACACCATCTTTGACCAAACTGTCAAGATCATGATTACCACACATTGGTAGATTTCCATTCACTAGCAAGTAGTCATTAGAAATTGACTTTTGGCACACAAAACAAACTAAACAATCAACATGGAATTTTTCATTCTTATTATTTTCTAAACATTCACCTTCAATGATTCTATCGCAAATATGACAAATACTACCATTTCTAATGTGGTAATGAATTTCACAATATGGTGTATCATTGAAAATATAACATAGATTCCTCTTGTCGAAAGGTGTTTTACAATCGTAACATTTGAAACAAGAACGGTGCCATTGACCACTCAATTCATTGGCAAATATACCTTTTCTATGCTTATCTTTGTCGTTTGAAATGATTTCCTCATGACACAATCTACATGGACCTGCACCTGTTGGAAATTTATGCTCGAGTAAAGAGGCATCGAGTACAGGTTCATCTACTCCAGAGAGATAGGAGCTAGACCTTTTAACTTGTTTCGAGTCCTTCTCAATACCTGATGGTACAGATATTTTGGTCGTTTCGTTTGAATGTGTCTCCAATCCAGTAATCTTCGAAGATGTTGAATGATTCATTTCTTTCAACATGCTCTCTAGCTGAAGAGTAGGAACAGTCTTGATATCATGTATGTTTTCAATTTCGCCAAGCTGAGTTTGGTCAATATCTTCATCATTAACAATTCTAGAAATTTCTGGGATACTTCTATTTACAATAGTTGTATCATTTAATCCAGAGTTCTCAACATAAATTTCCCTCACGGTGTTAGTTGACAAATCAGTAGTTTCATTTGCTTCCAGAATTGATGTTACTGGTATCTCGCTAGCACTGAAATAATCGATGCTATCATCTAGACTTGGCAAAGATGTCGAACTCTTTAGTGATTTTTCGTGTTCAATTTCGTCACTCATAATATCATGAATACTAGTGAAATCAATATCTGGAGATTTATCAAAACTTGCTAACGAAGCAAACATAGGTGAACTAAGTCTAATTGGTTTGATTTTTTTTACAGGTTGTTCCTTAATTATGCTATAGTTATCAGTTTCTGTAATGTCATCGACACTTGTCAACGATGCAAACATGGGGTATTTGGGATATCTGTTATAACCATTGGCATTGTAAACAAAATTATAGTCTATCTTGTGGGCAGGCTCAGGTAAAACTCCCCCAAATACTTGATCGCCACTAATAAATGAAACTCTGTATATGTTTTGGTTATCCTCTGGACTAGGAGTAAGAATGATCGGATTAATAACATCCCGAGACCCTTCAGTTACAGAATCGTTCATGACATTTCTATAAGAAGAAATTTGTTCTGCTGGCGTACTTGGATGCTCTAAAGATTCATTTTCCCAAATAGGTGGTTTAATTTCCGAGTCTCTCTCGACAATCTCGTCTCTTAATATGTCTTGTTTAGATTCCGATGCAACGTGTGTCAAACTCAATCTATCATTTATCTTTTCATTAATACGTCGTGTTTCGGTAGACACATCATTTCTTGGAGATAAATTTAGAATATTATCTCTATGGGGTGAAGTTTGTTCAGGGTATGATATTGGCTCTAGCAGACCTTCTTCTTGAATTTTCTTTGCATAGTCTATATCTTCCTCATCTTCTTCTTCGTCTGCTCCTTCTGTTAGTAATTTGAAACTCAATTCTAAAGGTGACATTATTTGCTCGTTTTGATTGGACTCATCTGAAAGGACCTCTAATGCCTTTTCTTTTGTTTCTTGGGGTTCAATAAGCATTGAAGCTTGGTTTTCGAAATCAAATAAGGAAGGTTCTGTAGAGTCTCCTGGTTCATCTGCTACTAGCAATGATTTAATTGAAGATGGTATTGAGACAGAAGAATTTGGAATTTCCAATTTAAGATTTGGTTTACCTTTCAACAGAGGACGTAATTCCTGAGGTATATGTGAGTGATTATTCCTGCTCTCTTCAGATTTGTTAGGATTAATAGCTGATATATAATGAGAAGAGAATTCGGAACACAAGGATATTCTAGTATTTTCAATTTGAATTATCGAGTTAGCGTCTAGCTTATGATACTTCCTGTCATCAGCAGTGCCAATAAGAATGCCTTGAGAGGAACTTTCTGTTTTGTTTTTGTTGGTACTATTTATTACATCAACCAACGAGACATTACTATAATTTCTGTCGAATCTGGCATTTTCAGGTTCTGTTTCTAGAAGAATATTTGGATATATCGAACCATGCATCGCTTCTTTCATTATGCTCTATTTGATTATTTCTAACAGACCTGTATCTCCACTTTTCAAATCTCGTTGTTCGTATTTGACAGAACAATTGCTCTGGAAATCTAATTATTATATCTGTTTGAAACAGTAGAATAAGTATTCATTTTTTTTTAAGCAGTCAATGATTTAAACTGTGTGCAATTGTTGATCGGGATATTAATCAACTGAATATAGAACTCAAGATGTCTCCTGCATCTCGTATACACAAAGACCGGTGTTGGAACAGTACCATAAATTCCAACTCCACAGTAAGTCCCCTAGCAAACTCTGTAGTCAATTTCATCAATCAATGAAACGTTATATTTTGTAAACAAACAACGCGAACAGCTAAATTTTTAAAAATTTTCGTGATTTGCCTATAATATACGGACAAAATTCTGGAAAGTGCTTCTCTGTGGGCTGCAAGTGGGTTTAATTTTCGGAGGCAACCAAGATTAATTAATCATCGTAGACATGATTATAGATCTATTTCTCCACTGTTAAAGGGAATAAAGCCATTAAAGAAAGACATACTGCCAACCGGAAGCTGGTATTTTTACGTCAGAGTATTTTAAGAGTTGTGTTTTGTTTTTTTATTGGACTATTCTGTGTTTGTAAAACTGGTGGTAGATTCAGATTAAGGAGACTAGCTATACGTGGGTCATCATCAATTTTATAATTAAGCTATTTAATTAAGGAGTTTGGAATCGTCATCAATGTCACTGCAACAACACAATCCATATCCAGTAACCCAATATTTAATTGAAAGATACTACGAGCTATCCAAGAAGCAGATTCCTCATACTCCGAATATCCCGATCCCTAGAACTAGTCAACAATTGTTTGATATCATCAACCACAAGATCTCCATCGGCATTGAAGAAAAAGATGAACTGGCAGATCGTCCATTTGACGATGAAACAACGTTATTCTTAAAGATTAAATCTTTATGGAATACATTTACTTCATTTCACACGGATTATTATACAGATCTGGAGATCCAAAAATTATTGAAGGAGAGGAAATCTGCCATCGCATACCATCAGTGGGAACTCATTGGACACAAACTTGACACTCTGATGGATAAAGAGAGTTGGAAGGCTGAACCAGAGTCCTCTCTATTTGATTATCATTTGATTCAATCACTTACCGAAAGACTTAAAACATACAGAGAACAGGAAGATTATAACGAGTTATTATATCTAATTAGAACCACTTGGGTAAGAAATTTAGGAAGCATCTGTAATGTCAATCTATATAGACATTGCAATATCGGTACAAAAAGTATCATTGAAGAGTATCTAAAGGAATCTGAATTATCCATTAGTGCACTTGTCGAAAAATCAGATCTAGATGCAGAGTATTTATTAGGGATCTTACAACAAACAAGAAGAAATATTGGTAAAACAGCTTTGGTGTTAAGTGGTGGTGCAACATTTGGTTTATTTCATGTTGGTGTTTTATCAGCATTATTTGAAGCCAATTTAGTACCCAGAGTAATTAGCGGGACTAGTGCTGGGGCTATTGTTGCTAGTATATTTTGCGTGCATACAAAGGATGAAATTCCTTCACTTTTAGCAAATGTTTTGAACATGGAATTTAATATCTTCAAAGACGATAAAGATAAGAGTAGTAGTGAAGATTTTTTAATTAAAATCGAAAGATTCTTCAAGGATGGTACTTGGTTTGTCAATACACATTTATCCAATACAATGAAAGGGTTTTTAGGTGATATGACATTTAGAGAAGCTTATTATAGAACAGGAAGAGTTTTAAATATTACTGTATCACCAGCTTCTTTATTCGAACAACCTAGATTACTAAACAACTTGACTGCACCAAATGTATTGATCTGGTCTGCTGTCTGTGCATCATGTTCAGTACCTGGGATATTTCCTGCTACACCTATATATGAAAAGGATCCAAGAACTGGGAAACAAAAGGAATGGACAGGGAACAGTGGTGTGAAATTTGTTGACGGCTCTGTTGATAATGATCTACCCATTTCAAGATTATCTGAAATGTTTAATGTGGATCATGTAATTGCATGCCAAGTAAACATGCATGTCTTTCCATTTTTGAAATTTTCTAATTCCTGTGTTGGTGGTGAAGTTCAAAATGAATTTAGTGCAAAGATGAAGAGATCTTTGAATAATATTTATAATTTTATCTCCGATGAAATATGCCATATTCTTGAAATGGGAACAGAGTTAGGGATTGCATCAAATATGTCGGCCAAATTGAGATCGGTATTATCTCAGCAATATTCTGGAAATGTGACAATTTTACCAAACTTACGCTTATTGGCGAAATGCTATGACTTATTAAAGAATCCTACACCAGAATTTCTTTTAGAAATGACAACTTTAGGAGCTCGTGCTACATGGCCAAAGCTATCCATGATGAATAACAATTGCGGCCAAGAATTTGCTTTAGATAACGCGATCTTTTATCTTAAGGGGAAAATGATTATGACTTCCTCGATCAAGAACCCATTTCAATTCAGCGATGGTGGTGTTCTTAAATTAATTAATTTACCAGATGAAACGATAGAGATAAAGGAAAGCAAGGAGTCAGAAAATGTGGATGATTTGGGTTTAGTTTTAGATGACAATATATTCGAATCAGAACAAACAAACTCATTGTTATTCATAAAAAATGATTCGAACAAGAGATTCCGTTCCTTAAGTTTCCAAATTTCTCCGCCAATGTCTGCACAAGAAACTGCAATAACTTCCTATTCTTTGGTAGCGGATCGCTCATCGGTAAGTTCACCTTTGATGAATGAATCCCATAGTATGGCAAATGTGAACAGTATCCTATTGGAAACAAAGCATACACGACACTACGTTAAGAAACACTCATTATCAGGTTTTGGTAGACGTGTCGTAAGAGACAAAAGGTCACAAACTATAGCGTCTAATAGATATTATTTTTCAAGAGATGGCAATTAGATTTTTAGTTATGGCAATTTACTGGTAAATTATCATAATGTTTTGATGTTGCTACTTATATATTCTATAACCCCGATTATTAAACCGATTATTTACATTTTCTAGTCCGATTTACAAGCACATTAAATACTAACATCATTGTTGATACCTCAGGTGCGATATACAAAAGAATTTGTACCAAATACTTTCCATGTTTCCCTGTCGTATGCACAATCTAGATTCGAAATTAGTCGTTTCGCTTTGAGCATATTTGCTGTAATATGAGAAATTGAGCAACAACCATTAATATTTAAATAATTCAAAGGCCTATTATTTCTTGTTTCAAACAATTTGGTTATTAATTGGTACAATGAAACGCCAGTGATTGATGGATTCAGCGAAATATCTAATCGTGAAAGTCTCGGGAATACGCGTACTTGTTCTGCTAAGAGATATATAGCATTATCAGTTAGGGATCCCATTTGAGGTAGTACCAATTCTGTTAAATTATTCAGGTCAAAAAAAAATGAAGCCGGAGAAAGAGTTGTCGAATCATTTGGTTCATTTAATCTTCTAAATCTAATATTGGGGCAATCACCAAAATTTAGTTTTTCCACTATTTCACTATTCATAAATTGACTCATTAATCTACTCAATCCTAAACCAGATATCGATGTTCCCATCAAATCCAACTCAGTAATGGTTTTAAAATTATTATAGTACTCGAATCTGTCATTCGGATCATCATCTAAATCCAATTTGCCTGTAATAGCAAACTCCCTAAACGTTAATTTCGTTAATTTCGAAAAAATACGATTTGTTTTCATGACATTGAAGAATGATTTTAATTCACCGTATTTATTGTTTTCCAACCACAGTTCTTCCAATCCAGGAAATTGTTTCAACCATTCTAACTTTCTATTTGTTTCATCGAAGACGATTCCACAGACATGCAGTTTTTTCAACTGCGGCCAAACTAAATTCCTATTAGCGATAAATAGCGGAAACGATTGGACTTTATTGACATTGCAAATTAACTTAACTTCCTTTAAGTTAGAGGACCATTTTGAATTCAATAATTCGACATCATGATTCAATGATGCTTCATGTATATTGGAAGTCACTGGGACCAACGATGTGTCAATAATAACTTCAAGGTTTTCAAGGTTTTGAAATCGAGATAATGAATTTATTTGTCGTGGTTTATCTGCTCTTAAGGAAGTCACAACAGAAAGTTGTTTCGTGTTTCCACATATATTAGAATTTGGAACAATGTATTTTTGAAGATGATACATTGTACTGTTAGGTATCGACAAAATTAACTTATCACAATGATAATTTTGCAAGTTTGCGAAGAATGTTTTCACTATATTGGGTTCTTCGGAAGGTATCCGAGAAGAAAGTTTTATAGACTTCAATCGTATGTCCTTTGGCCTATATATCAAAACAGACTTCTCTATATCTTTCGCTATGGGGCATATTTTCCTTAAAAAGTTTGTAAAACTGTTCAATTTTTTATTGGTGGTTTTATATAGATTGAATTCTTGAAACAACTGAGGGAAGTATAAAATTCGGCTATACCATCCTTTACATGTCCTTACAAGCGTCAGCAATTCTCTACAATCAAAATCTTCAAATATCAATGGTAATAGTTCAAGTGGTAATTGGGAAACAAAGTCGATGGTTCTTGCTTCACTAATTGTTGGATTCCATCCTTCATCTCCTTTTAATCTTTTCTGATTTTGTTTATTTTCTGTAATTGGATCAATAAACCTTCTTTTTGTTACTGCAGAATCAGGGTTGTTTGATTTATGGGCCTTACGTATTCTATTCTTAATCGATTCTTTCTGTTCTTCTATGAAATCTATAAATTTTTGCGAATTGTGTATGTTAAGATTTTCATGGGAGTATTTTGCATTGAATAGCCCCAATTTATAGTTTTTATATGCATCTTTATCTTTATTAAGTTTCTGTAAAATCTTCCCACGTCTAATATATGTTTTTAAATTATACGGTTCTAATTTTACCATTTTATCAGTCACTCGGAAAGCCTTATCTAATTCACCTAACCTTTCCCAGCATGCACTTAGATTATCCAGTAATTTAATATATCTTGGATGTAAAACTATTTTGATGGGGGATTCATTCTTAATGGTATAAGTGTAGGGTTCTAACCCCAATTGTTTACGCATTTTGATGATATCTGCATCAGAATACGTTCTGATAAGATGGATCGTTCGTATAAACAAGTCCTTTGCTTGCGTATAATTTTCACTCTTAAAGTACGTAGTACCTAAATCCAACGCCTTATCAACTGAGTTCATTATGTGGACATTTGCAGTATTTTGTAATTAGTATTAGTTACTTCGTGGCACAGCTGAACCATCGAAATATTACGCGCATCTTTGGATGTTTAAAAATCTCATTTTAATAAATAATGATCTATTAACATAAGGAAACACACATAGAGAGGTACGCATATCATCGAAGGGAATCCATTTCAAATATGGCTGCTGGGTTACTGAGTGTTATATTCACGGCGATCGTTTTACTTGTTGGTACACTTCTTATAGGTCTGATTCCATTATATTGGGTAGATGCTGATTCAAATGAGGGCATGCGTGGGAAATTCATGAAACCCTTCAGTGCATTTGGTGTTGGTATGCTTCTGGGAACTTCGTTTATGTTGGTTATTCCAGAAGGGGTGAGCGAATCTGTTGAACATGGGGGGAATGTCGGGTTATGTCTATTGACCGGGTTCTTGGCAGTCTATTTGTTGGATAGAGTTGTCTCTCTAATAATGTCAAAACGTAGTAGCGCCAACGCAGACAGCGAAGAACCAATTGCATTCCAATCGTGGAAGGATATTTTTAAAGACCCTAAACAAGCAGCTGTCTGCATTTTAAGAAACAATGTTGTCTTTGCATTATTCATTCATGGATTATCAGACGGTATTGCATTGGGCACCACTGTGAATAATGACTCTTTATTGATTGTCATGTTGATTGCGATCATTATTCATAAAATTCCTGCAGTGTTATCATTATCAAGTGTTATGATCTCAAAACAAAATCTGCCTAAATGGGAAGTGATCTCTAATTTATTTGCATTTGCTGCGTCAACTCCACTAGGATACATTATATTATCCATGTTTAATTTAAAACATTCAGAATCTATGAACTGGTTAAGTGGTAACCTTCTATTGATGAGTGGTGGTAGTTTATTATATGCTTCATTCACCGCATTCACAAGTGGTGATTATCGACATGACCATGGACTTGACCAATATGATAGCCATACGAATAGCAGTAAGGATAATAAAAATAGTTCTGGAGGTCAGGACATTGATTTAGAATGGAGTACAAGAAGCTATCATTTAGTAAGCAACGAAGAGATTAACGCCCATATGGGTTCACCCACATCTGAACTTAATAATTATAACAACAGTGGAATAAGGCAAGATTGTACATCATTTTTATTGTCATTAGATGATTCAGTATTTACTCTAGCCGGTGTAATCATACCTATCATTATCTCATTTATCATAACCGAAGATTAGACTTTCCTCGAATTCAAAAATATTCAAAAAAATACCATTGACTTTATTATTATGCTACAGAGCTATCTGGAAATGACTACTCATCTATATGTGTATAAATTATTTACTTTTTCCTCTTCAATGACTTTCTCCTCAACCACTTATCCTTGGTATTCATAATTTTAGTCTCTTTCTTTGGCGCCATAGTGTTACGCAAAGAAGATGGTGTTAAGAGAGTTAAGCTGATAGGACCCTTTTGTGTCGTTGTTTTTCTTAAATTCTTTAAAATATTTTTCTTTTGTTTCTTCATTATCTTCCTAATCTCTAACGTTTCTTCTTCGTCATCGTCGAAATTTATATGTTTAGATGCAGAAGCATTTGGGGTTTGAGTTGTTTCTGATTCTTGCAAATTTTTCAAGAAGTCCTCAGACATTTCTTCTAGAGGTTGTAAATCATCATTTGCTTGTTTTTCTTCATCCTCTCTCTTTTTCTTTTCCAGTTGTTGTTCCTTAAACATATCGTTTTGCTTTCTTCTTTTGTCCTTCAATTGCTGCTGTTCTATTTTTAATGCCTCTTCTCTTTGCTTCATTTGACCCTCAATGGCAGTCTTGGTGCTAGCCAAACCTTCTTCCTCTGGAGCATCATCGTCATCACTGTCGCTATCGCTGTCCATGCTCATCGTCTTAGCCGACTTAACTGGCTCAGAAGTTATAACAGCTTCATCTATATCATCGTCACCAAACTTCTTGTGGGTAGTACTTTTTGCTTCAGTCATTTGGGGGGTTACTATGGCTCTTATAGCACTTCGATCACATTAAAATCAATAGAAATATTTTTCGATTTTCAATTTTTCAGCTCATCGCAAATAAAAAATTTTCGTATTGTGTTACCCTCTTTAGCTAATGAATTGTTCAAGATATAAAGACCGGTTAATAGTATCTCTAAACTCTATTTGAATACGTTCTTCTTTTTCTTCAACTTCTTCTTCTGCACTCTATTGGATTTATTGGTGTTCAAAATGATTTTAATCTCTTCCCCTTCGTTTAGGGTGGTGGCAAGTACTGGCTCATCGTGGTAAATATCCTTATTTATCAAATTTGTTTCAATTTGTCTCTGAAGCAAATAATTCTTGATCTCTTGTTCCGATCTTTTGTTCTTCTCTAGTTCATCAATCTGTTGATTTCTAAGCGTATTTTCACTTGAGTTATCGACGTAACTAATCAACAGATGACCCATTTCAATGTCATCTGCACTATCAAATTCCTCCAGGTTCTTTATTTTAATCTTACCACTAGAAGCTAAATGCTGGATAAATTTGCTTAGCGATGTAAATTTGGTAGCATTCATATGAACATGGTCCCTATCTTGAATAAACTCATTGTAAAATTTATTGGCGGTGATAAACTTTTCACCGTGGTTTAGTCTTAGAGATTTTAAAAAATCTGATTCAAAAGTGTGGGTATACCTTTCAATATCCTCCTTGGTCACTGTGGAGATTCTATTGAGGTGAGATTGAGATTTAATATGTGATTTAAACCCATTTTCATCACGACATTGCTTAAGACAGACTTGGCAATAAAATCGTAGTTTTTGAAGACCCTTTGCCTTGAGTTGCTTGTTCAAATACTTGGCACTTGCAAAATTATCACTCATTAATTAGCTAGATATTTGATTATCAGTTATTGTTTGCTACTTATCACATCCACTCATTCATTATATGAAATTATTTTTACCTTTGACGTTTACCCGAATTTCGTTGTCATAAAAATGAACCGTTACTTATATACGTTTATATAAATACAAAAGTTGTCAGATTAAGGCACAGAAACGGAACATTATCAATCCTTCAGAGACCTGTAATAACATGTCAAGGCTGGAACAATTAGCGAGACAGAGGGTCCAGCAAAAGAAACTCAATTCACCTGCCACATCACCATTTCCTGATGTCAAAGAGGACAGTACCAAGCCAAAGAGTATTTCACTATTAGGTGAACTTCGAAGTTCTCATAATCATGATACACAAAAGAAGCTTTCCCTGGCTGAAAGACTAAAGTTATCTTCCCAAAATAGGTTATCTAGTAATAAACAATCAATGACTTCCAAGAATAGTTCGTTAGAACGGTTAGTGACTGCAGGTACGTCTCTAAGTTCAAAGCTACAAACATTACAGGCGAAGAAGAAGCTCAATAAGGAGCCAGGGCATATTGTTGTACAAGAAACAAGTCATGTGGAAGATCAAGACAAATTGAAGGAAGAAGATCAAGAAATCAAGAGGATTAAAACTATAATAAATGATTTCAATAAATTAAGTTCTTCATCTCATCCAAGATTGTTGTGTAAAGATTCGGAAAAGACAATATTATTCAATGTTATAACAAAAACAAAGGGTGATATCTCTTCGTCAATGGTACGCAAAATGAAAAGAAATTATGATGAAATATTCACTGTATACGCTCCAAATTCGAAAAAGGTGAAGATGCATTCAAACTTTGAGAAGCCAAGTCCCGACGATATTATCATCGAAGCACAGGCTACTGTTTTCGAAAATGTCAAGGAAAATATATCAAAATTGTCCATCAAAAGGAAAAAGGACAAGGATGAGCAGGCCAAACCAAGAATAGACATTATAGAGTATATGGCTAAGCATAAAGTCCAACCGACAATGAATGTTGTTATACTTGGCCACTCAGGATCTGGAAAATCGACAATGATTGGTAAATTACTGCATGACCTCAATATTGTGACTATGTCAGAGGTAAATGACTTACGGCTTGCCGTTGAAAGAGCACACGAGGCAGATCCTAATAAGTACTTGTCATGGATAATGGATTATGATATTTCAAAGCACACGTTACTACCCAAGACTTTGCATGTACGTAAATTTAAACAAGATATGTTAAATTACAGGGTTACTGACATTCCAGGTGATAGAAAAACCATATCTCAAGATTTAATAATTGAATTGATTGATTCAGACGTCGCGGTATTAATGATTGATTGTAGTATAGACGGTTTTGAAAATGGATTCAATTTAAATGGACAAACTATTGAGCATTGTATTTTAGCTAAAGCGCTAAACATAAAGAAACTGATTATTGGCATGAATAAGTTGGATTCTGTCGATTGGTATCCCACAAGATTTAATGATATTCAGAATGAGTTGAGAATGTTTTTAGTTACGATTGGATTTGAAGATAATCAAATTGACTGGATTCCGTGTCAAAGTATTGCAACAAATAAGAATGATGGTATCTTCAATTCTGTATCTCGAAAAACATGCCCATGGAACGAATCCAATAAAAGCATTTTTCAAATTTTAAGAAAGATGAATGAGGAAGGGGCATTAATCAAACAAGATATTATTGAAAATAAACCGCTCATATTTGTCGCTAATAAATTTAAGAATGGCACATTCTTTGGGAAAATTCATTCTGGCTCAATTCAGCCCAATGATGAAGTATTTGCATGGTCATCAAAACAATCACTCGAAGTTGAAAGGATTGTTAGAGTGAACAATGACAATAAAACTAGTACAATCCCGATAGGTATAGCTGGGGATGTTATTGGATTGCAATTTAAAAACAAAAATATTGAACTTATTGCAACCGGTGAGCTGATTACGTTGAAAGATTATACTCAAGTTGCATTATTACCACCTACAGAAAATATCAAGCTAAGGGTCAAAAACACTGAAGTTTATCACGATTCCGTATTTAGAATTGGTGATAAATTCAAGATGTATGTAGGTGGACTGGAGAACGAAATGAAGATAAGAAAAATGATTCAAGAAAGAGAGATGGAGGTTGAATTAGTTGGTCCAAAAAAAAGATTCATACCTGTGTTACTTGATGAAGATACCTATTTAAACAGGGTGATTTTGAGGAATAATCAAAATAGAACAGTTGGTATTGGGGAGGTACTTATATAAAAATATGTATTATAGTCTTATCACTTTACCCTTTAAATCAGTATTGGTATTATTATTACTCTTGTAGGTTTTCTTTGATGTCTTGTTCTTACCTATCAAATCAAATACTGATAAATCCTCGTCAGTTAGTCTAAAGCTGACCGACCTATTACTATTATTAATACTACTGTTATTGATTGATACCAACGATGACGAGGAAGCTTCTCCTAAGTTATGAGAATTTTCATCAAAAAGATCGTTAATGATAGCACTTTTGAATAACTTCTTTCTTGGTTTGGTGGTTCCTCTGGTATTAACTTTTTTCTCTGTTAGAGGTGAAGATTTCTTAATAGTATTTATGCTAATATCGGATAATGGTGACGATGAATTTACCAATTGCTTCTTCGATGTTACTGATTTTTTTTTCGATATTGAGATTTTAGTGTTTTCAGTAGTGATAGATTTCTTTTCACTCAAATGTGAAGGGTTCCGGCCTATTTTATGCCTTGACGATTCATTGACACCTAGAAAGGCCGATGATTTATTAATTAACTTACTTGTTGCGGTGGCATTTATATCCCTAGTGGCATCATTCTTTTTACGTAATGATGATGATGATAATTCGAGTTTCGTATTTTCAGACTTCTTAATACTTGATAAAGGTGTTGATGAATGAAAAGTCTCCCTTTCGCTAGAATCGTTCTTGGTTTTTTCTTCAGTTGTTGTACTTTTTTCTAAAGAGGTATCTTTGAATATTGCAGGTGTAGTTTCACAGAAACTACCTTCCATTTTTATATGAACGTGTGGTCTTTTAGAGTGATGTATCTTCGAAGGTACTTGTAAATCATGAATATTAATAACAGTTGTAGCATCAACTAACTTTTCACTTGGTCTTCTCATCTTTGCTCTCAAAGAAGGCTGTGTGTAATCGACAGTCTTACCACGAGTTCTTCTTGGACGAGCGTATGATAAGTCGATAACTTGTGATGTTGGCATAACATCGTCAATTATCTTCTTCTTCTTATTCTTTATCCTTGGTGGTTTGATTACATGTTTAATATTTTCCTTTAGTTTTTCCTGTTCGTTGTTATCTCTGAAAATATCTAATTTTGAAGCATTGGTGTGTTTGGATTTCATAACTGGGGAATCATGCTCTTCTGGTATGGAGTAATCAATAATTGAGTTTGTGAAGTTATCATTCGATATATTTGGATCATCCTTATCTTTGCATGGACTACTGCTATTATGTATACTACTTTTTATTTCATCATCCTTTTGTTCATCATCATTTTTTACAATTTCATTATCAACAGGAAATTCGAAATCACTTGGAACAAACATTGACTGTCTCCTCGAAGACTTACGTCTTTTCTTGTTGGCATGTTCAGATGATGATGAGTTGATTCCAGATTCATTGAGTTGAATATTTTGAGCAGATGAAGGTAACGATGAACAAGGTAGTGTGGTGGGCGATATTGACCTCTTATCCTCACGGGTTCTCTTTAATATGGAGTATCTTGCGTTAGAAGTCAATAGATTTTCCTTTTCCCTCACTGTATCAAGCATCGTAATAATCTGTTCAAATTTATTGATCATTTCATCTTCCAAAGTCTGTATATGATTACTCAATTGTTTCTTGTAATCAAGCTGAATAAGAGACAACTGAGATCTCATAGATACATTTTCCTGTATTAGCTCACTTAACTTGGTCTCCATCTCATTCATTTTTATCCTCAGCAACGAATTCTCCTTGGCTATCTGTGTATTCTGTAAGGAATATGTATTCCTAATAGATTGAACCCTTTCTGTCTCGGAATCAATCATGTTTTGCAATTCTTGTATGTGCAAAGTAGGTGTAGTAGGGGTAGGTGAGGCTGCAACAGTCCTTCTTCTTCTTCCTGTAAGTCTAGTCATTACTCCAGTATCTATATATGCAATCCTAAAACTCTGAACTAGCCTCTACGCCTCTTCTGTATTCTCAATGTGCTGGTTCTTTACGGTGTAGTCACAAACATCTCCAGTGTTTACGTTTGTTTTTGTTTTTGTTTTCATAGTCTACTATTCTATCACACGTGACTTTTATTTTTACTATGAAAATTTTCTGTTGAAAAATTTTCCAAATTGCGATGAGATGAATTTTATACAGAGATTCATAGTAAGAAGAGGTTTGATTTATTAAAATACAGAGCCAGTTTGAGCGAGCCAAGAAGCAAAATACACAGAAATGATTAGAACCGTCAAGCCAAAGAACGCCAGAGCTAAGAGAGCACTTGAAAAGAAGGAAGCCAAGCTTGTTGAAAACACCAAGCAAGCTCTTTTTATCCCAGGTCAAACCTCCAACAAAGTCTTACACGATGTAGTCGTCGACCTGAGTGCCTTAAAGAAGCCGGATATTAGAAGATTTAACAAGAAGAACGAAATCCGTCCATTTGAAGATGCCTCCACTTTAGAATTCTTAAGTGAAAAGAACGATGCCTCTTTACTGGTCCTATCCACTAACTCAAAGAAGAGAAAGAACAATTTGACTTTCGTCCGTACCTTTGGTTACAAGATTTACGATATGATTGAATTACAAATTGTGGAAAACTTTAAGCTTTTGACTGATTTCAGAAAACAAACCTTCACCTTAGGTTTAAAACCAATGTTCTCTTTCCAGGGTTCTGCCTTTGAAACCCATCCAGTTTACAAACATGTGAAGTCCCTATTTCTAGATTTCTTTAGAGGTGAAGTCACTGAATTACAAGATGTTGCTGGTTTACAACACGTTATCTCTATCTCTTTACAAGGTGACTTCCAAGATGGTGAACCATTGCCAAATGTTATTTTCAGAGTTTATAAATTGAGGACATACAAGAGTGAACAAGGTGGTCGTAAATTACCAAGAGTCGAATTAGATGAAACTGGCCCACGTTTGGATTTTAAGATAGGTAGAATTCACACCCCATCTGCTGATATGGTTAAGGAAGCTCTAAAGAAGCCTAAACAATTAGAAGGTAGAAATGTCAAGAATGTCGATGTCGACATGATGGGTGACAAGTTTGGTAGAATTCATATGGGTAAGCAAGAACTGAACAAGTTGCAAACCAGAAAGATGAAGGGGTTAAAGTCCAGATTTGATCAAACTAACGACGAAGAGGAGGAGTACATGAACGACAGTGAGGGTGAATTGCAAGAACAAGACGATGTGGACTCCGAAGGTGAATCCTTTGTCACTGCCGATGACATCGAAGTGCAAGAACCAGCCACCAAGAGACAAAAGAAATAGTGGACCCACTCAGCATAAAGTAAATACACTAACTATACTCCCATTCTACATATATTATATCTCTTTGTATACTATCTTTATCAATAATATGTTAGATGCTTAAGTATCACGTGCAGATTGAGATTTTTCGCTATGAAGAAATTGATGAAGAGTCAATAAAGATCTTAACAGCGAACAGTAATAAAAGGGTGTCCATATTTACAGAGGCATATTTAGTAGGTGGAGGCTATATTTACCTCTTAAAGATTATCAACCACTCTATTTATAAGTTGAACACATCAAATTGAGTTGGGAACGAAAAACATTATAAATATAAGAGCAATAGGTAAGACCGAAAAGCGTTATAGACACAATAGATGCAATGGGAGTTAGAAGCGGGCCTAAAGAGGCCTCTGAGAAAGACGAAATACACCATTCCAGTTCTACTACAAGTTTAGTTAGTGCTCTTATGAAATCATGGAAAATATCTTCAACATCTTCTTCTTCATCAGGCAAATATTCGTCTCCTTCTACGGATCAACACACGTCAGTAACCTCCCCAAGAAAATCAAGAAATCATGGCGATCTAAAGTCTCCCTTAGCCAGCACTGTACTGTCACAAGAATATGAATCTAAATCGTTATCGAGAACCAACAGTTCCGGTGACGGTAACTTCGATGCCATGTCAAAGCAGCAGTCAAGAACCAGGCGTACCTCCTCAAATTCATATTCACCAATGAGGTATGTCTCTCCTGGTATCAATGGTATTGATTCGCCACGGTCTAGCTTTTTACGTCATCAGCATTCCAAACATTCACATCATAACCAATATTATAATCATGCAAACGGTAGTAATAGTGAATCTATAGCAAGTAAAAAGACCTCAGATAGTAAATACTTCGAGGATTTGGATGAAGATTGGAGTGCTGTGATAGACGATTATAATATGCCTATTCCGATGATTGTTAATGGAGGGAATGGTAATTCGACATTGAGTAATCCACCAAGAGACAGCGATTCGATTTCGAGGACTTCGACTAATTCCAGTTTTACATCTACGACCATGACTAAGGTCAATTCATCCTTACAATATCCTAATTTACCAAATCTTCAAAATTCAAAGAGCTCAGAATTATTGAAAATGGAATCAAAAACCAAAAATGAAATCAATAACGACAAGGAAGCACAGGAGTTAAACGCAGCAATACAACGTATTGCTAAATTCGATGCCATATTGAAAAATAAAAATATTATTAATCAACAAGAACTGAGACAGATAAGTTGGAATGGTATTCCAAAGATACATCGGCCATTGGTCTGGAAACTATTGATAGGTTACTTACCAGCTAATACAAAGAGACAGCATACGTTTCTACAAAGGAAAAGATCTGAATATCATGACGGGTTGCAACACACATTTTCTGATGATCATTCAAGGGATATCCCGACTTGGCATCAAATTGAGATTGATATTCCCAGAACCAACCCACATATTCCATTATATCAGTTCGAATCTGTCCACAAGAGTCTACAGCGTATTTTATATTTGTGGGCAATAAGACATCCTGCTAGTGGCTATGTTCAGGGTATTAATGATTTAGTCACACCTTTCTTTGAAACATTTCTAACCGAATACCTGCCAGAATCACGAAAAGACGAAGTTGAAACTTTGGATCCAGAGACTTACATGAATTCTACCCAAATAGAGCAACTTGAAGCTGATACATTCTGGTGTTTGACTAAACTTTTAGAACAAATTACAGATAATTATATTCACGGTCAACCTGGTATATTGAAGCAGGTTAAGAATTTATCTCAACTCGTTAAGAGAATTGATTCGAATTTATATGATCATTTCCAAAAAGAACATGTAGAATTTATCCAATTTTCATTTAGATGGATGAATTGTCTTTTGATGAGAGAATTCCAAATGGGTACAGTTATCAGAATGTGGGATACCTATCTTGCGGAAACTTCCGTGGAGACTAGCTCGAGCTTTAATACCCCATTATCACCTACAAGTGATTCTATGAACCCACAGACACCCATGCAAAAAAGTGTATCTGCGTTTGCAACACCAAATAACGACTACAAAGATTCTCCGACATCTTCCTTGGGTAGAAATTCAATCGGGACCGGTTCTGGACAAGGCCAAACAGGAGCAACTTCTAATGATGATAACTCCCATTCAAGAAGGAGTCAAACCTCTTTCAATGAATTCCATGTTTTTGTGTGTGCTGCGTTCCTTATTAAATGGAGCGATCAACTTTGTGAGATGGATTTCCAAGGTATTATTACATTTTTACAAAATCCTCCAACCAAGGAATGGAGTGAGACTGATATTGAGATGCTTTTAAGTGAAGCGTTCATTTGGCAATCATTATATAAAGATGCCACTTCTCACTGGCTCTAATGGAATACATAAAATTTACATAAAACTTTAACATATTACAATAATATCTTTTTAAATGAACTATATCATATCCACGTTTAAAAATTGTTTTGATAAAATGTTTCCCATAACTCGATGCACTCTTTTTGAGATTCGATTGCAGATTCTAATGAAACCTCCATACTATTTCTAAATTCTTGAACTTTCTCTAAATTAAAAAATTTAATCTCCTTTTTAATACCAACATCAATTTCTTGCCATTTTTGCTTAATTTTATCGAACCTCGTTTCAAGAACATCGCACTCATCCTTTATAGCTTTTGCCTTTTGATTAGTCGTGTTTACCTCCTTTTTGAAATTTGGATAGGCTCTATCCAATTGACTTCTCTTCTTACTCAAATCATTTTCAATGACTACTAGGTAATAACCAAGTCTAGCCCTTTGGTTGAAAATAGCACGAACACTTGATAATGACCTAACATACTCATCCAATGTAACACCTAACGTCAAAGATTGTTGTAATGAATTTCTTTCTAAAGATTCTTTGATACTGGAATGGACTGTGGCAAAGTTTCTCAATAAATCAGAGCTCTGTTTAGTCACTTCCAAATTAGCTAAGGCTTCGATCATTTCAGAAAATTGAGCAACCGTGACAGCTAATTCATTTCTTTCAGTATCAACCAACTCTAATGATTTGTATAATTGTTTCAATTGTTCTTCTAAAATATCTAACTTACCCCTCTCTTCGACAAAATACTTGTCAGGTTCGTTGTACTTCGGCTGTGAAGAAAATGAAAGATTAATAAAACTTTTATTTAGCTCACCATCAATTCCACCATTTTTTAAAACAATTGCAGCATCGTCAGCACCTAGTAATTCAATATCACTAATATAAATTTCTGAAAGATCATTGTTATCATTGTAAGCTCCCGAACCAGACATGTGTTCTCTTAATTTTGAATCATTTGCAAAATTTTCACTCTTCAGAAATAATAAAAAGTCTTGATCGGATTGTAGTAACGGATCCATTGCTATCTTGTTTAACATATTTTCCATTTGGGATCTTCTATTTTCTATAAAATCGGTCTTGAATCTGCCGACAGTCTGTTTCTCCGGTGGAGGTGGTATAATTTTACCCCAGTGATTACTTTGTAGTTGACGGTATAACCATCTAAAATCTCTATAACGTCTAGTAACTAGGGAGTAATTGGGTCCAATTAACTCAGATTCCGAAAACACAGTATACTCGACATGCACGGAAGTTAATTCACCCACCTTGACTGGATCTTTAACTTCAATCTTAAATGGGACTATATTTACAGGTGATGTTTCTGTTTCTGTTTCCTCTTCTCCATTTACATACGAAGTTTTGTCTGCTGCACTATCCTCAGTAGTAATCACTTCAAGGATATTGTGATTATTGGTTTTTCTTGGAGACAGTTTGTACAATGGTTCATTAATTTGTTCAAGGATATTTGTATCATGATGATTAATATTCTTATTTACTTTTTGATCATTATCTGAAGATATGATGACAGTTTCCGTTTCTTTTTGGGCCTTACCCAGTGGGTCGTTTGGACTAACAACAGAACCTATGCTAGTTTTCCCCTGATTGGGACTTCTACGACGTAATCTTGTAGATGCATTAAATAGCAGATGTGGTTTGCTGGTTTTCTTATTCGGCGATCCTCCTAGAGGGGTAGATAAACCATTGTCAAATGGAGTTTCGGTAATGGGCGATAAAATAGAAGAGCCTCCAAATAATGGCTCATCAGATTGTTTCACGGCATTAAACTCGTTCTGGTTTGTTTTTAAATCGGCTAATGGGTCTTCTTCTGGCGCAAGTGTGTTAATCAATTGTTGTCCTTGTTGTTCTCCATCTGATTGGTAATCATGCTGTTGATTTTGTGTTGATAGGGATGCAAATGTTTGGCTTAACTCATTGGTAAGGTGTTGATCATTTTCATTAATTTCATTATTAAAAACAGAAATGCTTGGTTTTATTGTTTTTTCTGGATTGACTGCGTCACCAAGAATATCTGTCCTAGGGGTTGTGGCTGGTGCTGTGTTCAATTCATCCCACACAGGAGCCTTTAGAGCATCGTCCTCATAATCCATTTGTTTTTAGGTTATTTGGGACTGTTGGAATGTTTTAGTTTGTTATTAAACAGACAAACAAGCTTCCTTTGAATCCGTCTTGTCAAATTTGACTTTATCAAAGCTGAGTAATTTTAAGATTTTATCTTTCAATTTTCATGTTGGCATAAAAAAATGCAAGAAATCTAAACAAGAAAATACACTTCCTAAAGGTAAATAATTAAGAAGGGGAAGATCAAGGGAATTGCATCATCAAAACATCATGAAAAGTTCAAAAACCACTGAAGTGGCAGGAGCTATGTCTTTATCTGTGTCTGATTCCCAGACAGAAGCTGCAAAAGTTAACAAGAAAGATCAAATCACGAATTCTAACAAAAAAGGATTCTCACTTTGGAACTTCTGGATGTGTTCCCTATTCTTTAAAGTACTATTATTTCCGGATTATTATAGTACAGATTTTGATGTACACAGAAACTGGTTGTCCATTACTAATAAATTACCACTGAAGGAATGGTATTATGAGCGTACAAGTCAATGGACATTAGATTATCCCCCATTCTTTGCATACTTCGAGTGGGTGTTATCTCAGTTTGTTCCACGAACTGTTCGTGATGACGGCTGTTTAGATATTTTACCAGTTGGGCAATTTGGTTGGGCAACGATTGTATTTCAAAGATGCACAGTTATTGTTAGTGAAATTTTATTATTCATTGTGCTACAAATATATGTCAATCACAGTAATGCAAACGAAAAAACTCAAAGTTTTATTGTTGCTTCAAGTATTGTTTTATCCCCTGGTTTCTTGATCATTGATCATATTCATTTCCAATATAATGGTTTCCTTTTTGCTATTTTCATTGCCTCTATTGTTGCAGCCAAAAATAAGAAATATTTATGGTGTGCTGTTTTCTACACTGTATCATTATGTTTTAAGCATATTTTCTTATACATGGCACCATGTTATTTTGTGTTTTTGTTAAGAGCATATGTTTTAGATTGTGAAAACTTTAAATTTAGAAGTTACAAGGATTTTGTATTTCTAATTAAGTGGAAAAATCTTTTCCAATTAGGTGGTATTGTAATTGGTATTTTCTTAACTTGTTTTGGTCCTTTTGTAATGGATATGCCACAAGTTTTAAGCAGGCTATTCCCATTTTCCAGAGGGTTAACCCATGCTTATTGGGCACCAAACTTTTGGGCACTTTACTCATTTATTGATAAGATTATGACTATTGTAATTCTAAGAGTTCCATACGTTTATCCTTTTATTACAAAGTTTGTCCAACCTCCTTTGATTCCAGCATCTATTGATGAAATTAGACAAAGAGTTGCCATGTTAGATAACAATGGTTCCAGAGGATTAGTTAAAGATGTCACCTTCACTATATTACCGCAAATCCCACCAAAGCTAACCTTTATTCTTACCGTTTTTTATCAAGTCTTAGCTGTTATCCCAGTTTTGTTTAATCCATCCTTCAAGAGATTCATTGGTTCATTGACATTGTGTGGGTTAGCATCCTTCTTATTTGGATGGCATGTCCATGAAAAGGCAATCATGTTAGTTATCATTCCATTCTCCTTCCTTGTCGTCTGTGATAGAAGATTGTTAATTTCATTCATGTTAGTTTCCTCTGCTGGGTATGTTTCCTTGTTTCCACTACTTTATGAAAATGCAGATTTCTTAATCAAGACATTGTATACCTTTGTCTGGTGTGTCATTTATTTCTTTGCTTTGAAAAAGACTACAAAACTATCCTCTAGTATGGCTAGAAGAGTTTTCTTCTTAGATAGAATTGCTATTGTTTACATTTGCCTATGCATTCCAATGGTCCTCGGTGTGCAATTTTTGGATGTTATGAAATGGAAATATCCATTATTCGATAGATTTGAATTCCTGGGTCTAATGATATACAGTGTTTATTGTGCTATTGCCATATTTAGTGCATGGATTGGTTTATCCTGGCTATACAACTTCGATGAACCATTATGGGAGTAACCGTATATAGTTACGCATGATACATACATGGTAATGAAATAATGTATTAGACCAAGAGCTAGACGATCTTTAGTTATGATCCTGTAAAAAAACTCAAAATTAAAAGCTTATGAAATGTATTTATGTCTATGTAAATGAAAAAACTTTGTATTGAAAATTAACCTTCATTCATGAGGTTCTTCAACGCTACTCTTGCGTCATCTTGCTTACAGTTCTCAGTTGAGATGTGTGTATCCCTTACTGGAGATGTAAATGGGATATATTTTACACTTAGAGAATCATTCATAGTTTGTGTAATCAAAGGTGTAATGCTCTCTGTGGCAACAGATTCTAACTTTTTGGGTGTCTGTGGTATAACATTTATGTTTTGTACTTTGGTGATATCATCAAGCTTACTGAAAAGTTGATTATTTGTATCCTGATGCTGTACCATTGTGCTTGAGTATCTTCTATTTGGCAAAGGGGAAAACATTAGCCGGGTAGGAGAAGCGAAGTTAACATACGATGGCGGCGTATTAAAGATTTTAGTTGTGTTACCAATAATATTAGTGTTGCTATTTTTGTTTGATATGTTATCTTGCCATGTTTGATCACCTAGCATGGTATCATCAGTTAATAACAAAGGATCGCCGCTGGATAGTTTAAAGACATATTGCTTTTGTTGTTCTATCGTTGTCTTTTTAACATTTTTCCCAAAAGTCATTTGATTCTTTTGTTTTGTTATGGACGGGGTATTGGAGGCACCTTGTTGTAAAGCAATGTTTGCAGGGCGGACAGGTGATAAGAAACCAGGGTTTCCCATCATTGTGTTATTTAGAGTAAATGATGGGGTGAGGCCCGTTTTAAACTGATATTCGTGATATTGGTCTGGTGTGGTTGGAAAATTCAAAGGAATATTATTTTCATTTGTTGGAGATACCACTTGTAATTGTGGTAACTGTGCTGAAGATGATGAAAAGGTTTCCTTTTGTAACTTAATTGCAGGATGGTTTTTCATTCTTTTCAATAATTGCATCATTTCTTTTCTCTGCAATTTGGCATTTGATGGTGAATAATCGCCTTTTAGAATCATGGGTGAAGCAGACTTCTTTGCTGGAGGAGATCTATATATGCTTGATATGTCAAGTGACATTCCAGTCTTCGTCTCTATTGATGAATTGTTAGTTAACTCTGATATGGTTGCCTTTCCATTTGCATTAATATTTAACGATAGGGAAAAATTGAATGCTTTCTTGTCCAACTTTTGAGCACTCATAACTTTTGTCTTATTATGTTTCCCAGTAACTGGAGTTAAAGGCGTCTGTTCTTCCTCATCGTTATGGTATCTTTCCTGAGAACTTAGCAGCTTATCATTTGAAGATGGAGTGTTCAGACCGATGTTCGTGCTTGAAAGGATAGCGCCTCTATACCTTTGCGTTCCTCTCTTTGTGGGACTTGTACTCAAAAATACATCGTTTGATGGAGTTGTATGACTAACATTATGTTGTCTTTTCTTCTTTGGAGTTGATATCTTCATTAAAGGTTTTGTAAAATTTTGGGTACCTTGTTTCTGTACAGCTAACGATGAATGAGCCATTGGACTCTCTAGTGGGTTTGCATAGTTTTTCGTAATAGGTGGTCTTCCTCTTTTCCTAGGAACTTGTGGTTGAGGGGGTTCGGATTGTACTGCTGGCATGGTTAGAAAGAGGCAGAAGAATACGACAACGTCGATGGATATGTAAAAGAGTGGTATAAGGAAACAAAGTGGTGATGAATAGATGACACTCTACTATCAAAGAGTTAGTAAAAAGGAGAGCACGAGATGGACAGTGTTTATTATTAGCAAATAATAAATTTGTTTGAAATTGATTATGCTATTTAGATTATATAAGATAATTTCGATAAAGAGGATAATCAAATATCTTTAGGTGAAAATTGTTATATTGGATCTGGGGAAAACAATTTCTCAATTCACTCACTTTTCCTATTTGGGTAACTTTGTCACGTGGAGAGTTTCTTCCTAATTGAACTAACGGTAATAAATTCGGTAGAGAAATTAATTGTAAAGAATGATTTAGAATGTGAGAAGCTTAGTGTTACAAGTTCAGTACTAACTGTGTGTGTTTCATTATTATTTTACCTTTTTGCGAATGCTTGTAATCGGTATATTTATTGCAAAATTCAGCGATTGTATTTGACGTTGCGTTATTGTAATAATATTCAATTTACACATTCAAGAATTATTTTTTCACTGTGTTATTCAAATTTGAGTGACACAGGTTTGTTTGCATATGTACAGACTAGATATTAGTTCTTTGAGGTTGAACTATTCGAACCATAGGATAACAGTCCCTAAAATGAATGCAGAGTATATTGTATAACCATTACGTATTAACAAAAAATTTTGAATAAATGCTATATGAACATCCGTTGTCTGTCTGTATATAAACAACATAATATTTTTACTTTAAGGTACATTTATTCTTTTGGATGTAAAATGCGCATATACATCTATCTCAACACTGGGGAGAATTAGTCCAACATTTTTGTAAAATACACGGTAACCACTAGGAATCAATTGTAATGGATCATCTATCAAGTTTCAATTAATTGATTTATTCAAAATGTTGTACAACCCTGATATACATTTAATACAACATATCGTCTCCTACAAATAATATACTGATTAATTACAAAAGAATAATAAATACTAAAGAATAATAATAAATAATACTAATAAAAATGTGTGACTATGCAAAGTTTTACGCTTTGATTACTTTCTTGGTTTTGGTGGGTTAAAGATGAACTTTCTATTCTTTACGGCAGCCCATTTAAACTTCTTAACCCAGACACTCAACAAGTAAAGTGAGGACAATAAGATAATAGCCTTTAAACCTTGTCTCTTTCTTTCGTCATGTTCTGGTTCAGCGGCCCAGTTTAAGAATTGAGTGACATCCTTGGCCATTTGTGACGTCGTTGCTTTGGTACCATCTTCATATTCGACCAAATCATCAAACAAGACTCTACCCATAGCGATAGAACCACCTGGGAAGTAAGGGTTATAATTAGAACCTGTTGGTAAAGTGACACCAGCTGGTGGATCATCTGGATACCCAGTTAACAAACTGAAGATATAATCTGAACCACCATGTCTAGCCTTAACCACTAGGGATAAATCTGGAGGTAAAGCACCTTGATTAGCTGCTCTAGCGGCTTGTTCGTTAGGGTATGGGCCTGGAATATAATCAGCTAATTTACCTGGCCTCTTCTTTGGGTTCCCTTGATCATCTGGTTCATCATCGTATTCGAATTCTGCTGCCATCTCTCTAACTTCCTCGTTTGTGTGTGATACACCTACTAAAGTACGCCAAGCGACTCTATCTAATGAGTGACAAGCGGCACAGACTTCACGGTAAACTTGGTACCCTCTACGGATGGAAGCATGGTCGAAAGTTTCAAATGGGCCATTTTGAGGCCATTCATATTCTGGAGAATGCAGACCATGTTCAGCGGCAGTAAGGGCTTCAGCAGTAAGAGAATCAGCGTAAAGAAGACCCGATGCAGTAATACCAGCTAAGGTTGCGCCTGCAATTAAAAAGTTATGGTTTGTTTTGGTTTGTTTAGCAGCTGTTGTTGAGACAGAACGGATGGTTGATTTGATCGATCTTGCGGCGATACGATTGAACATCATGCTGTATTGAGTTTCGTGGAAGGAATGTTTTTGGGTAAATATGGGTCTAGCGTAGTAATGTTTGCAAGAGTTGGCTCAATTGCTTATATAGTGTAAGACCTGAGATAATTCCGATACGTGGGGATGCAATGTCGGAGTGCTGTTGCATTTCATTGGTCCGTGAAAGCGCAAATATCGCTTTGTAAAAGAACGCTGCAATATTACCCGGCAATTCATTTTTTTTTTAGAAAATTATCGAATTTTGTCCCAGTGAATTTTTAACTGCATTTTTAGTTACCCGGAAGTAAATATATTATTTTTTGAACAGGTTAGGGTATACTTAGGGTATACTTAGACCATCTCAACAAATTAATCAGTAACAAGAATATAGCGAAATGGAGGTGCCCCCATTGGTGTCTGATCATGATATTCGGTACAGCTTCTTGAATACGTTGGATCATTTCCCTTCCGATTTGATCCGAACACTATGGATCATCCAGTCTTTGGACTCGCATCCCTCAGGTAACCTCGCTGCTCAGTCAGAGTTACTCACAAAGCTGGTTGATCAACAGCGTGCATGGCTGATCAAACAATCCGCGGAGTTAAAGAGACAACAGCGGATCAGGACTCAATTCAATAAGTTAGTGAGTTCTCGCGTACGGAAACCGAAAATTAAATTGAAATTGGCTGAGCCAACGTATTGTCATTGTCATCAGGTATCCTTTGGTGAGATGATAGCCTGTGATTTTGATCGATGTGAGATCGAATGGTTTCATTATGGATGTGTCGGTATAACAAAGGAGCCTCAGGGGAAATGGTTTTGTAGTGACAGATGTAAGAATCGTGCAAAGGCACGCAAGTGAGTCCATTGTGATATAGCCAAAAATATGGAGGTAGTAGGCATTTTAGTACGTATACTCTTTCTAAATAATTTATGCAATGATACGAAGGTAAAGGTGTCATATTCTATATAGCTCATTTTATAGGGATTGAAAAGTGAATCATTTATTAACATAAGCTGGTCCTAATATAATGTGGTTATAACAAACAGTCGACATGAAAAAATTGCAACTGTATGGAGGTTAAGTGTGAATAACATATATTTAAGGGCACTTAAATTAGTCTATCAAGAGATAATAGTACTTCCCTATAGCTACAAGTATCAAGGATCATTTCTGTAAAGATATGTGGAAATAATTTTAAGAAACGATCATTTTAGTTCGATATGGTTACCATTAGTAGGTAGACCCAAGTTGCTATACGAGTCAAGTTTTATTATCATCTTGCCATGTATTTGTGCAATGGTAATTCTTTGTTGAAAATTTCAAAAAAAAAGGTATAAATTAAATAGAAAAAATATATATATATATACGATATTTTATATTAAATTTATAAGTCCTTCTTTAAAGTACCCATGAAAGCAGACTTTTCAGCTGGGGTTTGGAATCTACCCTTACCGAACTTAGAAGCAGTGTCGATCCACTTTAAGGTAACTTCTTCTAAGGCCTTTCTGGAGGTGTTGGTGTATAGAGACTTTCTTAAAGTAACAACTCTCTTTCTGGTACCTGGGATAGAACCCTTAACCATAACGAAATCGTTGTTAACCATACCGTAGTGGACGAAACCACCCATTGGGTTAATGGTCTTCTTGGTTCTGTCAAAGTTGGTAGCAGCAGAAGCTTCATCACCAGCCTTACCGATTCTGTAAACCTTGTGGTTGATGGAAGTTCTGTGGTGGTAACCGTTTTGACCAGCACGAGCAACAGTCCACATAACGTGGGCTGGATGCCAAGCACCAATACAAGCAACCTTTCTTAAACCTCTGTGAGTCTTTCTTGGTAACTTCTTGGTACCCCATCTGTGGGTAACACCTTCGAAACCGTGACCCTTGGTAACGGCAACGACATCGATCATTTCGTTTTGTTCAAAGACAGAGTCAACAGAGACGGTCTTTTCGAAATGTTCACGAGCCCAGTCAACCTTTTCAGAGATGGAACCACCGTTCAATTGAATTTCAGCTAAGTGAGCCTTCTTTTGAGCTAATGGGGTCTTTCTGATTTGAGTGTGAACTAAAACTCTGATGGTAGTAGCGTACTTCTTTAATCTAGCTAATTCCTTTTCAATGGCAACAGCATCTTGAGCGTACTTGGTAGAGTACTTGGTGAAAGCCTTCTTCTTGGACTTGTACCAGTTCTTGTAGAATCTTCTCTTAACTTCGTCGGACAAGTGTTCAGCCCAGACAGTAGTCAAGGATCTTAAACCTCTTGGGGTTTCGACGTAACCGACAACACCGACAACGACGACAGCTGGAGTATCGACGACAGTAACGGCTTCAACAATTTCACGCTTGTGGAACTTGGAACCTGGTCTGTCTAAGTCTCTGACAATGGTACTCATACCGGCCTTGTAACCTAAGAAAGAGGTTAAAGCAACTGGCTTAGATTGGTCATCCTTTGGGAAGGACTTACATCTACCTCTGATGGAGACGGCTCTCTTTCTTGGTAAGAAACCTAAATGACCGTGACGTGGTGCTTCGAACTTTCTGTGGGACATTGTTTTTATTAATGTGTTGTAGTGATCTTGGAAATGAAAACAAGAACTCAAGAGATGAGCAAGAATTAAGACCCAATAAATAATAATTTAGTTTATATAACTGAAAGACGATGAAAAATTTTCCCAGCTAACCAACAATTGAAGCCCTAACACAATTAGCGATGAAATTTCGTCCAGTGGAAGCATCTCGGTAAAAACCGAGTCTGTCCCAATTCGTCCATCGTTATAATCCGAAAACCAGAAAATTAAATTTTTTAAAAACAAAAAAAAAAAAAATCAAAAAAAGGACAAATCTCAGAAATGTATGGGTGACAGTCACAAATTAATATTTTACCGGAAAACCAAAAAAATATAAAAAAAAAACACCAAAAGGCAACAGACACAAAAAAAAATATAAAGGAGAAAGACGTAGAATACCATGAAAACTGGACACAGTGTCACCCGGAGAACCCCCGCAGCCGACAAAATCAGGGGCCATGTCATTCATTTGGCACTGCAAAAAAGTGGCCCGATCAGATAACTTGTGGTGGTTTAGAAAAGGCTGCACAACACTCTCAAACAGGCAATTTGCGGGGGGCAGAAGCAATTCCGCTCCGCGTTTTAAAAGAACATCTCCCACTGCTGTTCTGTGTAATCGCCTAGAAACAACCGCGCGGAGAAGGATGCCCCGCAGAATAAAAAAGAAAACCAGAGTTGTTCCGGATAATTAACGTGAGTGTAAAAGCAACGGCGGAAAAACTAACATGGGGGAATATCAGTCCATAAGATATTATAAAAGAGCGTGGGGAGAGTAAGTGTCTTGTCTGTCACCAAAATTTGTTCACTTTAGTCGTTTCATTTAAAGTCTCCATACCATTTCATTCACAACTTCTTTTTTTTTTTGTTTGTAACACTACTATAATATCATCTACGAATACTAATTTCCCACAGCATGACTAGTTTAGACGACAGTATTATCTCAAGACAAAATTTGATGTTACTAGATAATGTCACAAATTACAACAGAGCTGCATTGGACTATTTTCATCACAAGTTCGACTATGACAATTTGGAAATGTCGAACACATACGGACTGTTACTCAAGATGAGAAAGCACAAACTTCTAAGGTTGCCCTCTTGCTCTTCTGAGGATGATGATGATTATTCCATGTACTTAAAGAGACTGCACCATTGTCTATGGAGACGTTGGGCTATCGATGAATTTCGTTTAGAAAATTTCAAGTTAGACCCACTGGCTATCAACTGGTCCAAAGAGACAGATGTCACAGTCTTATATGGACCAAACTTATCCTGTGAAGATGAAAAACCTACAGATGCTGTTGAAACAAAAGAAGTAACTCAGATAACAGCTAAACAGGATTGTGATACCTCAGATCTAGGGCTTGATTCATTTGACGATGCATCCTCTTACTCCAGTTCCATCGAATCAACCTCATCCCTCTTTGACTCTCCATTATCTCGTCGTTCATCCCTATCTACTACAAAATCTAACACAAAGAAATCTTTAAAGTTTAACGATATCGTCCACAAGAGGGAGATCACCGGACATGGGGATTTTTTAGAGACTAACATTCTCATCAACGATATCCGTCACCCACAGTTTTATCAAAATAATCAACGATACACATACGGTAACTGTTATGCTTACTACTAATAATGACAACAAACTAACATTCCTTATAACACTATTAAATACTAATAATCATACTGGGTAAATTCATTAATCAATGAATTTATCCACTTAGCATACCTTTAATTGCATGAGATATAAAAGTACCATTATCACCATTAGGTGACTTATGATTTAATGAAAATAATTTGAATCTTGTATAAATGCTTACTTAACTATGTACGTACCAATACAATAATCATCATTCTATGAGAGAAAAAAATATATATTAGTCCAAATCAGCAACATTCTCTAAAAATAGACTTTTTCTGCAAATGCACTATTGTCGTCATCAACAGTATACCCCAGTTTAAAAAATTTACTGACTTTCACATTAGGGTTCAAAGAACAAACCCCAAATTAAACAGAACAAGTTGACAACATATTAACTATTTCCATCTTCAGACCGAGCCGCAGTACAAATGGACTCCTCTGTATAAAACTCCATCAATTTAGTTGGAGATATCCTGTTGTCGCTTGATGCTTACTATTACCTGTTTGGGGCCACCTAAAAACAGAAAAGCTTTTACGCAGAGGTTTCAAGACAACATACTAGGAATTACAAGTACAATGAAGAACTACTAAGGGTATCCCAACAAAATAATGACATCGGTTTGTTCTTACCCGTTGCCTCCCATAGAAAACTGTGTACTGCTTTTCACAAAACTTTATACTTTTCAACTCTAATCTATGCTACAACACGGGGAATTTTCAGTAAAAACGGATGAGGCATTTCCTCTTCAAGTAGCTAATGCGTTACTGTGTTGAGTATAGTGTCTATATCTTTGAAGTTTTGATCTTCAAGACTGTGTCTGTGTGGGTGGCATTCATTATATGTAGGCAAGGTTTGCGTTTGGAGAGTGGGGTTGTCATAGTAGTATTATTCGGTGTTAAAGAAGTTCCGATTTACCGGTTATGTTAAAGGTTTTACAAAGTAACTATTGAATAGTTAGATAAATATTATTCTTTGTAATACTTGCTGCATATTAAATTCCATTGAGCTATGACTCCAATAGGGGTGGATCAGTTTTGAGAAAGAGGAGTTCCATATAATTCTTTATACCCTTTATGTCGACTCTCAATTTGGTTCTAATTGAGGTCGGGTCAATCACAAAAATATGGCCTACAAGATGGCCCCTATGTATAAAGTGACAGAAATGTTGAGAAAACAATTTAATTACTAATGGTTACAATGGAGAGAAAAATACACTTTGATTGGCAGCAAATACATGGAAGTGGAGCAAAAGTAAATCACTATTCATCTCTTTTTTAACCCGCAAAAATCTATTATTACAACTACGTTGTTATTTTCGAAGAACTGCATGGAGAGAGGATAAAGGAATCATGAATGACCATTAGCCTCAATTCCGAGTCCTTAAAGAGATGATGAACAATTGATTAATTAACAATATGATTGACATACTTGTCCGGAATAAAGATGAGGAACTAGTAGTTCTCCGATAATTCACATAATCTATTTATTGGCAGGATTTCATAACTGTCTTTCTTGGCTCAAGATGAGGAGATATGTCTTTTACAGCTTATCCGATGGTGATAAAATACATCGTCATGGATTGCAGATTTACATCGTCTCCTCTCATGATAAATTCTAAATAATCTCAAATTGCGTTATCTGTTGTCAAAAGTATATACAGATTCCTATAGTACATATGGTCAGGGTTGTATCGCGATATTTGAGTTCAAATACGGTGGTGGAAAATATTAGATAAAATAAAAAAATTAATAACGTACAATAAGTAATAAGTGGTTAAACTTTGTCCTAATCCTCTTCAACGGGCTTCCTTAATCAAACTTAGTCTTGAAGAAAGCATGTTCCATGGTTTCCTTAGCTGTTAATCTTTCCTGGTGATCATATCTCAACAAATTGTCAATTAAGTCTACCATCTCTGGTACAGCCAATTTAGTCTCTGGAGTCATAAAGTGACTCCATGGTTTCCTGGTAAAGTCTCTCATTATATTATCGTATTCAGAAGGTAACTTTAATCCATACTTGGTCAAATATTCTAATAATTCATTGGTACCAAGCACAGCAGCAATCTTAACTAATTGATCAGGGTTAGTAGATCCCTTAAAGAATGGCTCCCTCTTAAACACAATAGCAGCCAACATACACCCGACAGACCAAAGATCTAATGAGTAATCATATTGATTCAAATTCACTAACAATTCAGGACCCTTGTGATAACGTGATGCGACACGAACGTTATAATCAACACCTGGATGGTAAAATTCAGCTAACCCCCAATCAATTAATCTTAATTTACGTTCAACAGGATCAATCATGACATTTTGCGGCTTGACATCTCTATGCATAATACCCATTGAATGACAATAATCTAATGCGATCAATAATTGTGTAAAATAATATTGGATGTCGCTTAACTTGAAAGTTGGATACAAAGTTCTGAAATCAACATTTTTTACCTCCTCAAAAATTAAAGCTGGGATCTTGGAGTCCCTATCCTGTACAATATCATATAATGCAACAACATTTGGACCACCGGTTAAATTGGTTAGGATCTTCAACTCACGATAGATCTTCTTCATCTTAACAGGTTTCAACACCTTGATCACACAGGATTTATCATTTGTGACACACTTCCCACTGAACACTTCAGAATATTTCCCTCTACCAATCTTGTTTACGATCTCGTAGTTGTAAATCTTGCCCCATTCGATGGTGACACCCTGTTCGTAGTCCCAGTATTCCTGAGGTCTCTTTTCACAGGCATCCGCATATACTCTAGCAACAGAGTACACCCTGTGCGACTTCTGGTTCAATGTGGATGGCGGTAATGGCATGTTTTGTTGCTCACTTTTGCTAGTCCAACACTGGGATGTTTTTCCTCTGATTAGTTTTTCGACTTTTTTTTGCCTCTCATGCGTGGTTTGGTTCTAGTGATATTTTAAAAATGGGGCATCTGTCAAAAATGAAGAACAGTTCAACGTTTTTAAAAGGTGGTGAAGTGCTGAGGAAGTGAGAGATGTTATGTCAGGTTGGTGAACTACGCTTTGATTTGGGGGAGAAACATGCAGAAGTAGTGATTAGGGATGTGCAGCTGTGGCGAGAATTCGATCAAAGCGTATGCGTTGACATTCAGAGTCTGAGAGGCAGGTTTGTGCAATATGTTGATTTAAAAAGGTTACCGCTGTGGGTAATAAACGATCCTATGGTGTGTTTTACCTCGAGTGGTACCACTATGGCTTATTTTGGTTCAAAGTTAAGAAACGAAAACAGGGCAGTTGTGATATCCCTTCATGGCAAAAGAAAGCAAAATATAGGTTACATGTTAATCTACAGAGAAGAAGATATGGTTAAGTGTTTCCAATTGAATATGGAGCGGAAATCTGAGCTTGATAATATGGTTTCAATCTTGAAAACGGAACTAGTAGCTACCAATCCTAGTAAAGATTCAAATATTGATGTAATTATACGACAATCTCAAAAGCGTATCTCAGAAACTAACACTAAAGTAAGTCGTAACCTGCAAATTAACGATAAGAAATTACAGTTTAACGATACATTATCCAAGTTAATCCTTGGTGGTCTAAGGTTAAGAGGCATTCCAAACACACATATGGGTTTCCAAAAATTGTATAAGATTACTTTCCAAGCTGCTGAATTTGCCCATAGGGATGAACTTCAACAGATAGCCAGACTGCACTCCAGCCAGGAGGCAGTCCCCTTTGAGGTTTTACAAGAGACTGTCGAAACGTTATTAAGATTGTTTACCAAATCATAAAACTCCACGGAGATTTCCTTCTATTTTTTTTCTACCGAATTAGCCTCAATGTGAAAACGTGAAACTATTTAAATATGAAAGCAGGGATAAGTATATCATGTAACACAATCTAGCATCAAACTAAGAGAGAGCAATGGATAATAGTAGGTATCATTTATTTGTGCTTATACACGGTCTATGGGGTGTTCCCAGCCACATGCAGTCGATAGAGACAATATTTAAGGATTGCATAAACGAAGAAGAGAACACTCTATTCTTCAAACCAAAACAAAACGCTAAGTTCAAGACGTTCGACGGTATTGAAATTATTGGATATAGAGTGCTTGTGGAGGTTTGTCAGTACATTGGTGAGTGTCAAGCCAACGGTAAGATAATCGATAAAATCAGTATAGTTGGTTATTCTCTGGGTGGGTTAATTTCAAGATTTGTTATAGGTAAGATGTTTACCGAATGTAAGGAATACTTCCAAGATATTGAGCCAATATTGTTTTTAACAATGGCAAGTCCACATCTGGGTGTACACTTTTATAACCCACTGGGAAGTAATTTTAACACCGTATTACATCCAATAATGACATTCTTCGGTTCTTCTGTGCTTGGTAAGAGCGGTAGGGAATTATTCATTACAAACCCTTCAAATAATATTTTAGTAAGATTGAGTGAAGGCGAATTCTTGGATGGCTTGGCCAAGTTTAAGCATAGAGTCGCTTTCGCTAATGTGAAAAACGATAGAACTGTTGCTTTTTACACAGCATTTATAAGTGACCATGATCCATTCCTAAGCACAGGTGGTACTGTCAAATTTGTATATGAAACAAAGATCCCAGGTTCGAATTATACAGCAAGGTTACCAAATATTGTTGATTTAAACAAATTAAACCCTACAAGTGTAAAGCCGCCACCTCTCTTTAGAGAGTCCCTACGTCGTTTTGGATTTAGAGCTTTATTTATTGTTGTTGGTCTATTCTTTTTCTTCCCAATTGCATTGGTTTTAAACATTTGTGGTACCATATATAGTGATTTTGCCACTTGCAGATATAGGAGGATGTTAGAAACAGGTGAATTCCCGGAGAGGTTAAAGGAAAAGATCAGTGTCACAGATAGATTAAAGACCTATGTTAGTGAAACATATGAGTCTATGATGAATAATTCTTCCAATGACAAGGGTGATGAGGATGAAGATTTGATTCCAAATAGAGTCAGGTCTTCTTCTCATATCAACAACACTACTAAGGTCGAAAGTGGTGATGATAACTCTGTGTGGGAATATTTCATTGATAAATATTCAAGAATAAATGACGATGATCAGCCATGGAAACAAAAGTTCAAGGCTTTGCCATTTGACCCGACTAGACAAGGAATTCTAAAGAATTTATCACAACTGAAATGGATTAGGATACCGGTCTACCTTAAGGCCATCAATTCTCATGGTAGTATCGTAGCCAGAAGAGGGATGGACAGAGATGGTGATAACCCATCCAATACTACATCTGTTGAATTAGCAGGAAAGTTAGTTAATTATTTGATAACTCAGAAATAGTAAAGAGTAAAACATATGATGTAATTATGACTATAGATTTATATAGAAAAGATGTATTAGAAATTCTTCTTATAACCACTTTTCTTCAGGGTTAGCTTTAAAGCTTAGGTAATCTTCCATATTATACATGGAAATTTCAGTTTCATTTTGAATATCATATTCATATAATTTCTTACCGTTTGGGTTCTTAACATCAATGACCCAGTCGTCATCATCATGGTTAAAATTAATGACCAGATTGATCTCCTTTGTACCATGGGCGTGTGTGTAAATCTTCATAGCATCATATTTGACATTACGAAAAGGTCTGAATGCACCGTCAGTTTGAATGTGTTTTAAGCAATCGTTTAATAAATCGAAGCCAGTCTTGGATTTTAAGTTGTAATCTTTAAGGATAATGTTCCTTACATTTCTATATGGGAATGATTTGATAACTCTAATAGTTAAAGTAGAGTCTGACAAAGGAGTAACAGTGGATGTTAATGGTTCTTCGGCGTCGTAACTAACGGACATTTTTTTATTGTATCTCTACTGCTACAATGAACCTCACATAATCGAGAAAGTTGCATCAAAATTTTCAATTCGCGGGTGAAAAACTTGTTAAATGTTTGGAAAACTTAAGATGAGACTAAAAGGTGCAAAAAACAGATATATTTGGTTTCAAAAACAATAAAAAAATTTATGAACAGTTCATAGATTTAAGAACAAGAACTACTCTTCTTTTGTAAAATTGTGAGGAATTTTTCTTACTAAAATCATAAATCTTTAAGTGACAGGGCACTAATGTTAGCCGTGCGGCTTATTAAAAACAGAGCAACATTAAAAAATAAATACTTTTTTCTAATTAATTTTATTTTATAACGAATAGTAAAATATGTAATAATAGAAGCTAATTAATTTAGAGTATTCTGAGTTCTTGAAGTTACATTTGAGGAACTTTTATGATTTTTGACGGAACAGTTCTTTTCCTTAAAAGAGTCCAAGACCGAGCAACTAATAAAACCAAGGCCATATCAAAAAACTATATATTTGCAGTCCCACTAATACTGAATACTTATTTAAACTAACAACTCCGCATCTACAGCACTCTATACTATACAAAATTATTCCAACTTTGCTTTCTTATTCGGGTAACGGTTATGTTTACAACTATTCCTAAAGAGGTAATTTGTCAATAGAAACTTGAATAATTTTCGAGACGCTAAATGAAAAAATGGGACTCTCTTTATGCGATGCTGGGAGTTCTTCTGTATGTAACAGATGTTTATATCTGTGACGGCATCCCCATTCAGATACGTCAGTTTATGAATATATATCCTCATAAATATTAGAAGTACCCTAAAATCATTATACATCAGTAAAGCGACATTCACTACCTTAATGCTATAATGAGCCTCGTAGCTACTTCCCCTTCACAAATTGCATCCACAAAGGAGGATACGCAAGAAAGATCTACTGAGGAGACAACACAAACGGAAATGAGCCCCATTATTATGTCTACAAGTCAAACTAATATAAGTCCTATGAGAGAGTTTATGACATTGACCCCGGTTAAGATTATGAGCTTCAATTCTCCCTTGAAACATACAGAAACAAAAAACCCTGAACTGACAGTAACCATAGAGGATAAATTAGCTAGTTATTCTCCAACTCACAATGCCATATACAAGGAGAAATTCAATACGATATCGACCCAACTTGGGACGTTATTGGAGAATCTAAACGTCATATATCAAAAGATTGGTTACTCAAATTCAGAGATTAGTATCAAAGAAAAATCGATATTTCAAGACCTCTCACAATTATTGCAAAAATTTTCCAACGAGGCAGATACAGAGATGAAACAATTATCATTGGATAACGATATGGACCAAGAGTTTTTGAATAAGATCCTTGAAATTTTAGATGATGTGAATGGACTAGATACAATTCCAGATCTATATATCCGAAATGCAATCCTAGATCCCAAAAACAGAAAAGTACCGCAGTCTCCAAAGAAACCGCTAACTTTATTAAATAAAAAGACTTCCCTTGAGAAAGCAAAGTCCTTCGTTTATGAGACATATATTCCAAAATTAATTAACTATCTACAAAAGAGTTTATCCCTCCAATTACTTTCCCACAAATTGGAAGATACAACACTATTAGAAGAGGATGACACGATTGAAACAATACCAAAATTAAATGACATACAGATCTTATTGAAAGACCTTACCGAAAATTATCCAGAGCATAAAAACACACAGCAAATGACCCAATTTATCAGGCGTTACAAAGACTTGATACTGTATGACCATATATATACGAAGCTCACCAATGCAAAAATTATTCAGATAAAAAATGCTACGAACTTATACAAAAAAGAATATGAGAACAGACTTTTGAAGGTAAAAGAAATATTAACTGGGATACAAAAATTACTCATTGAGTTAAACATGAACCCAGAGACTGATTTAGATTCTACGAACGTTACATTGATTAAGAGATTTTCCAATTTACTTTCAGTGGATAAAAATTCAGATATCAAACTCAATAAATCAAATTTAAACCAATTACAATCCATTTTGGATAAGTACACAGCTCTCTATCAACAACGAGTCAATCAAAGGACTGAGTTATTAGAGAGATGTAAAATTCTTTGGAGTAAACTCAAGATATCTGAGGAATATATCCACAATTTCACAGAAGCTAATAGAGGATTATCGCTGGAAGTATTTGAGACTCTGACACAGGAGTATGAAAGATTAGAACTAATGAAAAAGAAACAGATCAAGATTTTAATTAATGAATCCTGGGATAAGATTAATGAATTATGGAATACTCTGCAGACATCTAAGGAGTATAGGGAAGAATTCCAGGAGAGTTTCAATATGATGGTTTCCAATTCACAGAATTTACAAGATGATGAAAGTTTGTTGAGAACTTGTGAAATAGAATTGGATAAACTGAACGAAAAATTGAAGATATATACCCCATTGTTAAATTTGGTCAAGGAGTTCCAATCCTTAAAGGAAGATGAAAAATTTTTAGAGGAAAGTTCAAAGGATTCATCCAGATTACTGTCTAGAAATTCTCATAAAATTTTATTAAAAGAAGAAACAACAAGAAAGAGATTGATAAGACATTTTCCAAAAGTATTGAGGGACTTAAGGTTAAAACTAACAGAGGCAGAAGAAGTGTTTAACAAACCATTTATAGTTAATGGCGAAAATTTGATAATTATTGTTGAAAGAGAAGAAGAAACTTTCTTAGCGAAGCATCCAAGAAGTCGACTAATCATGGGAGGTACAAGTATTAAGAGGAACCTAGGAAATATCATTACAGTTGCCACACCAAATATCCGCAATAGTAAAAATAACTATAGAATCTGTAAGAACGCCACTCCCACAAATCAAAGAAGTCTTACAAATCCCAATCCAATAACAAAACCACGTATTGAAAGAAAGTCTAATGGGAAAGCAGATGCAGGTAACAGGATTAGCAGTAATCAATCAACAAAATCAGATTCCCATCTTCCTATGTATGTTAACAGAACTGCTTCAATGAGTCCAGATAAGCCAATGACCAGACTCTTACCACCAACTACGATTACAAGAGATAATGAAAGATCTAAGATCGCAAGACCAACCTTGGGAAGAGCTCAATCTTCGAATCTGACCCAGATGATTCAATCCTCACCATCTTTGAATTCTGAGCCTCGAACTTTACAAGGTTTGGGTATAAGGCCGACAAAATTATTTCCTGTCAATTTAAACAACGCAAACGGTACAGGAAATACTCTAGGGTCCAAGATTCCAACATTTGGGAAATCCAGGTCGATGCTCACAGATCTCTCTAGAGGCAAGGAAAATATTCTTATGATTCCTACCCCTGTTGAACCCGCACAGCAAGTCTTTGCCCCCACACAGGAGCTCGATACTACCAGTCATCACTCCTTCAACGAACTAAGTAGCCCTTACAAGGAGCCCGACCACAGTGTATATAAACTCTCCATGTCACCCGATGGGAAGTTCAAACTGAACATCCAGCAACGGGAACCCGACAACCCATTTGACGACACAAGTCTCATGGAGGAGTGATAAGTAGACACCAGTTGTAACAGTACATACGTAATGAAATCGCCTTACAAACCCCATGAATGCATCATGTATCTTGCATAATAGCCAACGAAAAGTCACCTATTTTTGTTTGTTCGTTACCCGGTGCTCGCGAGAAAATTTTCAAGACGCAAAATTATCAAAGTTTGTCTCGAAATTGAAGGATTGAGACCACCGGTTTGCACTTTTCTCGAGAAAGCACCCCGGTTTTTCAAGTGGATCGATTTGTGGCCATTGTTCGATCTATATTTTGAGCTCTATTTCTCGCCAACGAGAACCGATATTTTCATAAAGAGAGTCCATCGATCTTATAGATACTAGCACTATTTCTCTTTTATGGACCATGGCTGAATTACACGGCTCGTCCACGAATAAGAAATCCATCTCATCGTTAATGATCTCCCCTAAGTTCACGTCGATCTCGAAGCCCCTAACCCCCCACGAGTCTGTTAAGTCTCCAGTTGGGAATCCAATCGATATGGGCGGTAATACTTCAGTGGTTACATCTCCTATACTGAGAAATTCGGTGTCTCCTACTGAATCTCAGACCAAGTCCATTATGAACGTGAGTGGTACTTCTGGAGCTGTAGTCAATAATGATCCGGAACCTGGGTTGAATAGAATACCAGCTGTTACTTTCAGCGAAACTCAGATGAAGCCATCTCAGTCACAAATTAATATAAGTGATATCCTACAAGGTGCTGCCTCCACAGGCACTGCACCAATACCTATAGGTAATACAACTAATATTGGCAATAATAATAATAATAATAATAATAATAATAGCCAGTCCGGGGCTATTCTTACACCACCTACACCAATCATTCCCAATTTGTCACGTCAAACTACACCAAGCAATCCAAGTATCGCGAATTTATCAAGACAGAATTCTGTTCTTTCAAGGTTGGGACACGATACAGTTGCTTCCAAAGAGATTCCTACGAAGAGTATGTTTGTACCGAGTACGATACCGAAGGACAAGAATAGGAAACAACTACGAGACATAAATACCAAATTTTTAAATAATGATTCTGATGGTCCAATTTCGTTTAGTAGCCCCTCATCTATTTTGACTCCTTATGACAACCCAACAACACCAAATGTTTTAAGCGGTGAAAAGCTAAGAGATAATACCCATATTTTCGTTGACGATAGCGTAAATAAATCACGTTCACGTTCATGTTCTATTAATAGTGCTCAGAGTGGCAACATCTCTGCGGAGTATCCAATCCTTTCCAAGGAGAATATCAACAAAGCCTTAGAGTCTGTGATTGAGGATAAACCCTTGAATGGACCAACGCTATCACGTGGTACTTCTTCATCGTCTATTGCTAATATACCGAAACGTGAAACAGGTAAGAATGTTGACCCAAGGTTACCTCAGGATGATGGGAAATTGCATGTATTATTTGGTGCTACGGGGTCTCTATCAGTGTTTAAAATTCGTCTTATGATTAAGAAACTGGAAGAAGTATATGGCAGAGACCGTATTGCAATCCAAGTGATTCTAACAGAGGCCGCTACTAAATTTTTCACTCAAAGATTTCTAAAGAAGAATATGAAGAGAAACGCCGAATGTAGTAAAATTGACGATGAACCCATGACACCAGCTAGTTTCAACAATGATATGCATGTTCCTATGCCTGTGGGCTCTAATTCGGATCTTGCTATGACCGCAAAAAACAATACCAATTTTACACAAATTGAGTTACCTGCACATATACAAGTATGGAGGGATCAAGATGAATGGGATCTGTGGCAACAACGTACAGATCCCGTGTTGCATATTGAATTGCGTAGATGGGCCGATATCCTTGTTGTTGCTCCACTGACAGCGAACACTCTCTCCAAAATTGCATTGGGTCTCTGTGATAACTTATTGACAAGTGTGATTCGTGCATGGAACCCTATATATCCTATCTTTTTGGCACCATCGATGGTCAGTAGTACATATAATTCGCTAATGACGAAAAAACAACTGGCTACTATTAAGGATGAGATGCCGTGGATCTCTGTATTCCAACCTAGTGAAAAGGTTGTCGGTATCAATGGTGATATCGGGCTTGGTGGGATGATGGATGGGAACGAGATAGTTGATAAGATTGTTATGAAACTAGGTGGATACCCTGCAGTTGACGATGATGATGACGATGACGATGATGATGATGAAGATGACGATGAAGAATGCAAGAAGGGCGATGAAGATGACGATGAAGATGACGATGAAGATGACGATGATGATGACGATGATGATGACGACGACGACGACGACGACGAAGAAGAAGAAGAAGAAGAAGAAGAAGAAGAAGAAGAAAACAAAGATGGTGTACCCGCCCCACCTGATACTACATAGCCTACATACAAAAACAACAATACACAGAGTCCCTAACCGGCAAACGGGCCCTATTGACCCCACTCCTCTTATCATCTATGATTCACACTTGTTCTATGAGTAACCTCCCCAGGCGAGAATCGAAAATATCCGTCCGAAACAAAAGACGGAAAAAGTGGCGCCCCTTCGGCTAGTATAAAAGCGGAAAGGTGATTTTAATCCCTTTGCCACCGTAACTTATCACCTGTAATCATACTACAACACAAACGTATACACAAGTAACAAGCAAGAAAAATGGATTCAAAGACTCAGATTAAAGAGACGAGCGAGACAGCAGCTAAACCTGATGTCTCTGTTACAAAGGCCGCTAAGAGAATAGTTAAGAAGGGGGGCAGTGCCAGTCGAAGAAAGCGTTGCTTCTATGACGGATGTATGAACGCCTCCTTGAAGTTTATTGGGGACTGTCAGTTCTGTAAAGGCCAGTTCTGTTCGAAGCACAGACTGATGGAGAACCATGAATGTGATGGACTGGAGGGGTGTAAGGAAGAGATGCACAAGAGGAACGCTGAGAAGTTGGAAAAAGAACAGACTCATATGGCTAAGATCCAGATTTAGAGGTCTATCCACTGCATAGGTTATTAATTATTCCTGTTTAGACTCGCATCCAGGAACATACTCATTCACATTCATTCATCACGGTTTACCTTTTTTTTTTATTGTAAGTAACAATACCATATACCATTTAATTCAATATAATCTCTAATTGACACACGGCTGAATTTCATTGTTCGGCCGAAATTATCGGATGAGTGTTTTTGATCAAATTTTTTATAAAGGCAAGCGATGAAAATTTTGTCGATGATTTTTAAAGATGTGCAACTTTAGCAGAGGACCAAAACATCGCAAACATATTAACAGTAAAAGATGGCTAAGAGACCGCTAGGTATATCGCAAAGACGTGTTGTGAAGAAGAGCAAGCCTGAGAAGGAAACTTTGACTTTACAGTTAGAAGAGAACGAGGATCCAGAGAATGAAGCTGTTCAATTACGTGCTTTATGGAGATCCTTCCTTGACGACCGTGAAAATCTAACCATTTTGAACGGTGTGGTCAATGAGTGCAACTCTAGGATGAAGGGGAATTATGACGTTGTCAGTAAGGATATCGAGTTTTTAAGTATCTTTGCGTTGTCCCTGAGCGAATTGGCTGGGTTTAACAAGAAGGAGGCTGCTGAATTGTTTCAAAGAGCCCTTGAAGTTTGTGAATTGCATGCTGCTGAACCTTTGTTACAGTTATGTCGTGCAAAGGTTATCTTCCAAAGAATCCCATTGGAATATATCTCTGAATGGAACCGTGAAACGACTCAAAAGGAATCCAAGGTTAAATTGGACGATTTGATGAACGAAGGGATGAGAATGTTCCAAGTCGTCGAAACAGATTTAGCTCTGACCTTTGACGTCTTGAGATCTTTTGATGATCTTTTGGATATCATTGAGAATTTTGGTAATGAGGATATGATCGAAGAGGGTATGGACAGTGACGATGAGGATGATGAAGGCACTGGTCTTGACCTAATCGATGAAAGCCATCCTCTGTACAACGTTCAGGAGAGATTACCAAGTTATTACGATTGGTTACTTAAACAAGAGATCAAACTCATTAACAAGATCTCACATGAGGACCCATTGTACAACCGTGTTGCACGTTCCATTGGTGAATTGTACCTAAAGGAGGCCGAGCCACATTCTCATGAATTCATGACTCTCAAGTACGGTGAGGATGAAGAAGATGAAGAAGAGGAAGAAAACAAGTTGTCCGCTGAGCAAGAAAAGATCATGCTTGCAGCCCAAGACAAAGCCCTCGAACTCACCGTTAAGGCTCTCGAATACCTCGAGAAGGCCAAGGTAGCCGATGAACCAGAGACCTGGGTCCAAATTGCTGAGGCCCACATCGACTTAGGTAACCTATACGACTACCAGTCCAAGGAACAAGAAAACAGTTACAACAAGGCCGAGTCATTACTAAAGGAAGCCAACGTCGCCTCGCACGACAAATTCAAGGACATTCTGGACAACTTATTGGCAAAGGAGTAGTCCCATCAACCCTTCTTCTGTATTTATTTACTCCCTCTTTCCCCAGACGATGTCCATCTGTCAACGTTCTCTCAAGGAATAGCCTACATATACATACGATATACATACAATATGCACGATAATTAACGCGCATATCCCAGAAATCGCTGCAGAGATAGCAGCCGTGATTCTCCGCGGAACGCAACATATTATTCTCACGTCTATTTCTGAGCAACGGCCTCTTTCGTCCTCCGCGGAAGAATGGTCCCTGTCAAAAGTATATCGAAAATTTTTCATTTTAATGATAAACAATAGATTATATAATAGGCGAGAGGAAATTCCGAAGAGATATCTGGGGTAATAATGCATACAACTAGCTATTAACTGAAAACTAACCTGGCGTTCCACTACTCCATGCTCAACTTGAACGCGACTAATCTGACGACTGTCCAGATCCTTGAGGTTCGGTACCACAACGTTAATCTCTATGGGATGACTCCCAATTTTGCCTTCAATACGGCATTCATTGTCATATGGGGCCTTCTACTTGCTGTACAGACTATTCAGATCATCTACAAACAGTACTGGTTCTCTGTGGCGTTTATTTGCACTGGATGTCTCGAGGTACTGGGTTACATAGGGAGAACTTGGTCTCATCATGATACAACGTTGATGAATCCGTTCCTATTAAACATGATTTGTTTAACGATAGCTCCTGTCTTTACTATGGGTGGGATGTATTACCAACTGGCCAAACTCGTCGAGGTATTTGGACACAAATACGCTTCGATCCCTCCTATTGCATACTCATATATATTTATCACTTCAGATATTGTCTCTCTGGTTATCCAAGCAGCCGGGGGTGGTACCGCTGGTATGGCTGTCGCTGATGGCGAAACTACAAAGACAGGTACACATATATTTGTCGCTGGTCTTGCCCTACAAGTGTTCTCTATGTTGGTCTTTTTATTCTTCTGGTTCCATTTTCTATGGGCTGTCTACGTAAAGACAAGAATGGAATACAAAGGAACGACTAAATTTTCATGGAGCCTTTTCCAAGTTCCCCAAAGTGAACTCGAACAATATTACAGACCCAAATATGCTTTCCTAAGACAACCGCAGCGCAGAGCTTTCAAGTATTTTGTTTGGTCTTGTACAATTGCTATCCTGACTATCTTCACCCGTTGTGTATACCGTCTCGCGGAGTTATCTGAGGGTTGGAGAGGTAATCTAATCATCCACGAAAACTATTTTATAATTCTGGATGCCCTAATGATGGCCATTGCCACGCTAGCGATGACAGTGAGTCATCCGGGTTATGCCTTCCAGGGTAGAACGGCAAGAATCCCAATCACAAATGGGAAAATAAAACTAGATGATCTAGAGAGCTCCACCTCAGAAAACTGCAGTGAGAAGGTAGGAACCTTTGATATTCCAATCATTGACGAGGGAAATCAAAAGAAGAAGTCCGCATGGAAACGCATGCCACATTTTTGGCGATTCACTCGGTAAATTCAAGCCCTTTAAACTCCTTCTAATTATATCAGTCCTTTCATTTTGGATACACATTTTTTTTTTAACTAATCATTGTCATATAAATATATAATATTAACCCTCGAACTACTAATCTAATAACGAACAGATTAAATATGTTCCAAAAGTGCATTATTTTTCACTGTTTAATTAAGCGGACCTAAACACGTTTGCTGTGGTGCACACTCAGCCCTAACATTGCCGGGTAATCAAAAAGCTTGGAAAGTTTTTCTTTCAAAAATATTGAAATTTTGTATGAAGAGATGAGTTTAATAAACATTAATCACTGGTAAAGAACCTTCTAAGCAACAACTTTTGGTAACAATGGGTGTCCCTTCATTTTTCAGATGGTTATCCCGTAAGTATCCAAAGATTATTTCCCCAGTTTTGGAGGAAACCCCGCAAGTAATCGAGGGTGTCACTTTGCCAATCGATTACGCATCACCCAATCCAAACGGTGAATTGGATAACTTATATCTAGATATGAACGGTATTGTTCATCCATGTTCTCATCCAGAAAACAAACCTCCTCCAGAGACTGAAGATGATATGCTTTTAGCCGTGTTCGAATACACTAATCGTGTTCTAAATATGGCTAGACCAAGAAAAGTCCTTGTAATGGCTGTTGATGGTGTCGCCCCAAGAGCTAAGATGAATCAGCAACGTGCTCGTAGATTTAGATCAGCTAGAGATGCTGAGATTCAAAACGAGGAACGTGAGAGAGAATTACAAGAACGTGAAAATTATGGTGAGATTATCGATGAAGCGGTCAAGAGTAAGAAAACATGGGATTCAAACGCTATTACACCGGGAACTCCCTTTATGGACAAACTAGCGGCTGCATTACGTTATTGGACTGCATTCAAATTGGCTACAGATCCTGGTTGGAAGAACTTACAAGTTATTATCAGTGATGCCACCGTTCCAGGTGAAGGTGAACATAAGATTATGAATTTCATTAGATCCCAAAGAGCTGATCCACAATATAACCCAAATACAACTCATTGTATTTATGGTTTAGATGCAGATTTGATTTTCTTGGGTTTAGCTACGCATGAACCACATTTTAAGATCTTAAGGGAAGATGTCTTTGCTCAAAGCAATAAACCAAAATTCAGTGGTAAAAACTATAACCCAACTCCAGAGGAACAGGAATTAATTAACAAGAGTGATAATGAAAAACCTTTTCTTTGGTTACATGTCAGTGTGCTAAGGGACTATTTAGCTGCTGAACTTTGGATACCAAGGTTGCCATTTGCATTTGATTTAGAACGTGCTATTGATGATTGGGTATTCATGTGTTTCTTTTGTGGTAATGATTTCTTACCACATTTGCCAAGTTTAGACGTTAGAGAGAACAGTATTGATATTCTATTGGATATCTGGAAAGTTGTTCTTCCGAGCCTCAAGACTTATATGACTTGTGATGGTAACCTAAATTTGGTCTCAGTGGAAAAATTGTTAGAACAGTTGGGGTCCCGTGAACCAGATATTTTCAAGACAAGACACATTCAAGAGACAAGAAAACAAGCTGCCTATGACAGAAAGAAGGCCCAACAAGGTGGTAAGGATCTCTCAAAGGGTCAGGACAGACATCCAACTAAAGTCAATGAACAAATGCAAATGTATGATACTAATGGTGAATTAGCTGCGGGATCATGGAATTTGACTACACATGATATGGTTAGATTAAAGAAGGAATTGATGTTAGCCAATGAGGGCGATGAGAAGGCTATTGCTATTATAAAGGCTCAGAGTGATAAAAATAATGAATTAGTTAAGGATATTACGGAAGAGGAAATGGATAAGGTTTTATCCATGGCTAATAAGAGTAACTTTTCTGCGGCAGAGATCTTGAAAAAGAAACTAGCTGCAAAGAAGCACCAATTAGAAGAAAGTGAAACAGAAAAGGAAAATGAGGATGAAAAGATTGTGAAGAAAGTCAAGACAGAAGAAGATAACCTAAATAACGAAATTCAATCCGAAATTGAAGCCGAAGTAGAGACTGATTTTACTACCGACAGTGAAGTTGATAGTAAAGGTAGAGCAACCTCAATTGTGTCTAGTGGTGATATCAAGAGTGGTGTCATTGACACAGATGACACAGTGAAACTTTATGAATCTGGTTATTCTGAAAGATATTACGTTAATAAATTTCATATTTCATCACACGATATACCAACAGTCAAGAGAGGCTTGGTAAAATCTTATATTGAGGGTGTTTCATGGGTTTTACGTTATTATTATCAAGGCTGTGCATCTTGGACCTGGTATTATCCTTTTCATTATGCCCCATTCGCCGCTGATTTCGTTAACATTTCTGGGATAGAAGTTGAATTTGAATTAGGTGAACCATTCCTTCCATATGAACAATTGATGAGTGTCTTGCCAGCTGCATCTGGTCATAATTTACCACCAATATTCCGTCCATTGATGAATGAACCAGATTCTCCAATTATTGATTTCTATCCAAAGGAATTCCCAATAGATATGAATGGTAAGAAGATGTCATGGCAAGGTATTGCATTATTACCTTTCATTGATGAAAAGAGATTATTAGAGACAGTTCAAGCACAATATCCAAAAATGACCGATGCTGAAAAGTCAAGAAATGTTAGAAAAGAAGATATCTTATTGATAAGTAACAAGAACGTCAATTATGAAAGACTTGTCAAAAAACTTTATCAGAATGAAGGAGATGAAATTGTCGACATTGTTCTAAAGCATTTCAAGAGTGGATTAAGTGGTCATGTATTCAAGGATCAAGAAGGTTTTGCACCAAATGGTAAATTTGAATGTCCAATTCAAACAGGTTCTTTACCAGAGCTATCTACAAACCTATTTTTTAAGGGTATGTTTAAGATGAATCCATTGCCAGGTCCAAACAAATCTGTGTTATTAAATGGTTATATCCCACCTGAACAAACTTTAACCTCTTATGATTTGGATTCAATCATGTACAAATATGGTAATAGCAGTAATTACCAACGCCATAACCAATGGAAGTTCAATAACGATATGAAGAACAACATAGTAAAGGTTGGTCCATGTGGCACCAGTCAATATAAACCAAGGGTTGGTGGTTACAGATCATTCTTTTACTTTGCTGAGATGAATAACGGTGGTAATTCACAACAACAACAACAATACAATAGCCAAGGTGGTTATAATCAAAGCAGATATCAAAACAGCGGTCAGCAAAGAGGTAGCTTTAACAATTCAAGGGGTGGTTACAACAATTCTAGAGGTGGGTATAGCAATTCTAGAGGCGGTTATAATAATTCTAGAGGCGGTTATGGAAATTCTAGAGGCGGTTATGGAAATTCTAGAGGCGGTTATGGAAATTCTAGGGGTGATTATAACAGACAAGGTACAAGATATAACAACGGCAATAATGATCGTGGTTATAACAGAAATAATAATAATGAAGGGAGATACAATAACCTCAGTAACGGACGCCGTTATTAATTGATAAGTGTATTTAATTTTGTAACATATATTTTAAAAACTTTTTATTGAACCAAACTGATAATCTTAAGTTCAAGAACATATTTTATTTCATGAAATCATTATTCTCCTTTTTTGTTCTGTATTCCTCATTCAGGTTTGAAGTAATTACTTCAGAGTCCAATAATATAAATAAAGTATATCTTCAAGTATGTGAAATAGTGTTAGGAACTGACTATAAATTTAGGATATAATAATTTACTGATGTAAAATGCTAGGCATCCACTTCAGTAACTTTGTTTATATTAGTAATACATCGCTGGTAAAAAAAAATAAGAAGAACTCAGAGTCATAGATATTTCACCAGAGTTTGGTGCTGTTTTTGAGCTATCATTTACAACTTTAATATACCACGTTACATATACTATTGTTGGAATTACCTATTATTATTTTAAAAAATTTATGAAGTTGTGGCACATTAAAATGAAAAATTTAAATACTTATAAAAATTATGAGATAAACAAAAGAAAAATCCCAATATTTTTTTATTAAGTTGTATTCAATAAAAGTTAAGAGATAAAATTCATCTAATAAAACATGTATGAAAGTGTTTAAAGGTCTTCCAAAGTTTGAAGAATTGGTTTTACATTGTTGAATTATTTATTAATTACATAAATGTCTCATTTTAAAAGAAAACCCTACATTCAAGATAGCTGACATACCTAATCACTATACACTTTAATTAATTTCCCGAATTGTAGCTCTACTGACATTTCAAACGTAGCAGTTTGGCCGAAATGTTTTCGTTGTGGGAAAATATCATGATAAATTTCCAATAAAATATATAATTCATCTTTTGTAACGCAAACTCTATCATCACATCTTAAGATTTTATACTTATGATTAAAATGCTGAGCATACATTGTTGGAAGAGTGAATTCTTTAAAATATTTCTTATAAACTGACCTATCGCCAAGTGAGATTTTATGGGTCTTAGTCAGACCTAACTTTATCATTACAGCAGCTGTCCACAGGTCCTTTAACCAAATATAATACCATTTTTACGGGTATATTGATTCGACTGTTGCGATTGGGTAAGTTTCAACTGGGTTTTCACGGTGTGGGCGACTTAACGCATCTGATACCTAGTTCTGAGTTCCATTAATGTACTCCAGCGTAAAATCGTATTCTGTGAGGAAGTCTAACCAGCGTAAATCGTTTTCATGCCTCCTTCTTATTCCGTCAACAGAACAGAGATATATGGTCAGTTCGTAATATGAATTTATAATCACTTGAATAATAATAGAAAAGATGTAAAGCTTCTATGATTTTCAGAAGTTCGATTTCTTTTATCGGGTAATTGGTCTGGGTCTTTGTTACTGTCTTCAAGAAGTAACCAACTACACCCTAATGTTGTATACATGACCCGTGCTGTTATGAATACAATATTTAGTGCCGAAGCCACGCATCCCCATGCACCATAACAGTGCTGATCACCTGGTGGGCAATCCACACAGAAAGTCATAAAATTATACCACGATGAGGCTGTCTTCCTCGAAACTTTAGCGGGGTTGCTGAGTGTGATCCCCCAACTGCCTAATGCTGGCCCATAGTTTTGGACGTTCCACTAGCGATTATCCTACTGTCTGTTTTATAACAGGAAAAACCACCCACCGCAAAGCAAGGTGTGTTGATTACGGTTGGGTCTAGTGGTACGAGGCATTCACCGTACTTATCACATACGCATTTCGGCTCTGACACTTGAGGGGAGTTTACGTTCATGGCGATGGCTGCTGTTGTTGTAACCAGGGCCAGCATTGATTGTAGCTTCTGTCAGAAATTAAATGGCCAAACCTTCAAAAGTATAAAAATTGACCATCATAATTGCTATAGGAAAATAATCAATGAATAGAATAAGAATAAAACCATAATTACCCAATAAAGAAGAATCTTATACAGTGCATGAATTAGGTTAAACGTTAGAGCATTAACTAAATGGAGACAATGACTAAAAACCAAATACTGAATTGTGAGATAACTTGAGGTTTGATCGCGCATTTATTGGATCAATATCTATTAAATGTCATGAAATGAAAAAGTATATAAAGGTGATGATATTCTATTCGTCTATCATCATTAACTCTATAATCTTTATTTATATCCTTATGTTTATTCTAAAAAAACCAATCAATTTAATTTAAAACAAATATAACAAAAGATATTATGAAATCAGGTATTCGTGAAACAAAAACAATTAACAACTCTGACTCAGAAATAATTGGGTCGAATACCAATCCTGATTTTCGACAAGCGGATATTTTTCCAACTTATATAATCTTCTATATCTTTATACTTATAGAACTCTCTCCAACTTAATGAGAGGGAGGAGCTCTGCTGCAACCAAAGGACGCATAGATCTAGTTGTCAGTATTCAATATACCATTTTAAAACCCTACTCTTTTTGACGGAAATGGACATAAAACAACGGTCACAACATGAAATAACGGTTGGCAGGAGCTATTCAAATCATAGTAGAGTACTCTAAAACAAGACCAAATTATATAAAGGAGGAGAATTATATATATATATAATCTAATTAGTTTGTACTTTCTCATTTATACATTTTTATATATATTTTATAAAAAACGAGAGACAAATAAATAGAATTTATTTAGCAACAATCCGGACTTAATCATACAAATGACTTCTTACAATATTAATGAGAATAGTACAAACCCAGATTTCTGTAATATATGTTCTTTCGTGGAGATATCCCGGCCTGGACAAAACATATTTATAACAACCTCCAACAGAAACATTCCGATGTAGTGTAACGGCTATCACATTACGTTCTCACCGTAGGGACCCGGGTTCGACTCCCGGCTTCGGAGATTTCAATTTATTTTTTAAAATTCTTTTATACTTCCACTAAAGAACAACAGCCTTTTCATAATAATCAAAGCTGATCAATAATAGTCATTACTTTTCACGCAAGATGATTATAAGCAATCCCTTTAAAATATTTTGCTACCGAACAATCCTTTAACTACATTATTTGTACAACACTCTAAGCACATGATCGTAGGGAACCTCAAAGCGATAAATTGAACAGCGTAATATCACACCTACTGACAAACAAGGTGGTAAAGAGATTAGCGTTTATGCCACTCCCGACCTCTGTTTCCCGTTTGGGACACACTTCTTGATAATTCTCTCTCCTATATACCATTTCTTACAACCGTTTGAGATCAATTGACCCTTCCTGCCCACGCAATCATCTATTTGATAAATAATCCCGATGTTGTTCCGATCCCGTTGTTCCCTTAAAAAACACCGCACAAAGGGCCAATTTATCACGGGTGACGTAGGAAAGTTTTACACGGCGGTGTCCCAAAACGGGAAACACCCCACATTAATAGGAACCCCACCCCGCTGCGGAGATTGTCTGACTGCAGTTATTCCGTGTTTCGATTTTGATGCCAAACAATGGATTGTGCGGCGATGTCTGAGGAAAAAACAATGTACTGCATGCATTTGGCACACAAGAAAATTCTCTTTCTGGAAAGCGGAAAAATTGACTGCATTTGCAAAAAGTTTTTCCAGACAGGTCGAGCGTATATTGGGAAGTTCGGCATCAAAACTTTGTTCGGAAAATTTTCTAGTATATGTACAAGAACTTTCAGGACAGGGAGGGAGCTTTCTTTCTTATTGACATTTTAAGACCCAAAACTTTCATTCGCAGATAGGAGGACTACACATACAATTCCAGATCACTGAGTTTCGTCCACAGCTGTTGAGAAACACAAGAGTGAGTGAGCACATACGAGGACACGATAATCTCAGGGATAACTTAATTAAGGAGAAATTCTTGAAAGTGACAGCAGAGAAATAAATCGGTTACAGAAATAAACAACAAAATAAAAAAGAAAAGAAAAGAAAAGAAGCCTGTCAAGAGCACAATAATAGTTATAGAGATAACAATACAATGTTTGTGTCGCCACCACCAGCTACTTTAGTGAGCCAAAGCTCACATAAGCGACTACCCAAAAAAGTTAGCAACGCACAACAACAAGGCCTGCAACCTATTATTGAGGAAAATAAATTATTCAATATTAGCACAAACCAAGAGTTGAACAATTTTAATCAACAGCAAATGACTGTACAACAACATGAAGAGCAAGAATTATTACAGCAGCAACAACAACAAAGTCATATACCAAGAAAGGAGACTGATTTTGTTAGTGCTCCTGCTGAGTATGCTGATAGGGCAAGAATGGAAATTAGAAAGAGATTATTATCATCTTCTTCAGGCAGAGTGCATCGTGGTAGTCATGACAACTCCCATAACAACAAGAATAATCTCAGTAGGGTGTCCACTCATAACACAATTGATAATAATAGTGTCTTTTCAGATAATGCATCATCATATCAATCCAGTATCTTCTCTCATCCATCCACTGTATTGACAAATGAAAGTGCTTCTATTGATATGAGATATCAACAGAAATTCATAACTGAGCTGACTCTGGAGGATGCATTGCCAAAGACCTTTTATGATATGTATTCCCCAGAGGTATTTGCACAGAATCCATCCGAGATTCTTTTCAATGGTAGACCAAATTTTACAAAGAGAGAATTAATGGATTGGGACCTTAACGATATACGATCATTGTTAATCGTTGAAAAACTAAGACCTCAATGGGGTCATGACCTGCCTCAAATTATCTCGAATGGTCCAAATATGCCAAAATTTAAACTTATTCTTTTACCCTTATGTTCAAGTGACAATTTCATCATTACCACATTAGTTAATTCCGATCTATACATGGAGGCAAACTTGGATTACGAATTCAAATTGACAAGTGCTAAATATACCGTTGCCTCTGCTAGAAAGAGGCATGAACAAATTACTGGACAGAATGAACTAATAATGAATCTTTCTAAACCAGAATGGAGAAATATCATCGAGAATTATCTTCTTAATATCGCTGTAGAAGCACAATGTCGTCTCGATTTTAAACAAAGCTGTTCTGAGTTCAAGAGATGGAAAGCACAACAGACTAACTTAAAGAAACCTGACATGCCTCCTCCAAGACTAATACCATCTGCTCCCCGTCATGGTAACTTGCTAAAGAAGACGTTAATTAAGAATTTACAATTGAAGAATTTAACTGATAACGAAAATATATCGACCGGTTCGATGAATTCATTATCAGGGAATCATCAAAATATTAAGGTTTCCTTAACCAAAGACGAAAAGTCAAACATTTGGTCGCATTGCCAAGCGCAAGTATATCAAAGATTAGGCTTAGACTGGAAACCAGATAATGTTAGTTAAAAACATAAAAAGAAAACAGGTTGTTCAAAATACCACAGATAATATTTATCATCATCATTTGCATATAATTTCATAAACATTCAATAATCAAATAATTTTTAATCATTTCAATATCCAACTAATTTTGTTACAGCCAAAATTGAAGATTCCAACCCCCCCCAAATAAAATGTTACCCAGCCTTTATTTGGGAAAAATTTACTTTGTTTAGTGTTTCATCAAAAGTTTGAAAAATTTATATATACAAGGCCTTTGATAGAGGGTTGATTTACGAAGTCATCTACTGTGAATACAATCTGAATATTAATTCTTTTAACAGACAAATTACTTTGAACAATACATAATGTCTGAACCAGCTAAGAAGGATCCTGCTAATTTATTAGCATCATTAAAGATCGAAGACGACGTTAAGAAGGAGGAAACCGAGGTCTCCACCACAACTACTGCGACTGAGGTCGAAAAGACCAAGGTTGAAAAGAAGCCTGAGAATGATGAAAAAAAACAAGACTCCAATTTACTTAAATCTGAGTACGAAGTCAAGGTAAAGTTAGTTGATTTACAAGCTGATCCAAACTCTCCACTTTACAGTGCTAAGTCCTTCGATGAATTAGGATTACCAGCTGAGTTACTAAAGGGTGTTTACGCTATGAAATTCCAGAAACCATCCAAGATTCAAGAAAGAGCCTTACCGCTTTTATTAAGCAATCCTCCAAGAAACATGATTGCCCAATCCCAATCAGGTACAGGTAAGACCGCTGCATTTTCTTTGACTATGCTTACTCGTTGCAACTCAGACATTCAAGGTCCTCAAGCTATCTGTTTGGCTCCATCCAGAGAATTAGCCAGACAAACACTTGAAGTTATTGAAGAGATGGGTAAGTTTACAAAGCTCACAACTCAATTGATTGTCCCAGATTCCTACGAAAAGAATCAACAAATCAACGCTAATATTATTGTTGGTACTCCAGGTACAGTTTTGGATTTAATGCGTAGAAAGTTAATTGATTTCAAAAATATTAAGATTTTTGTCCTTGACGAAGCCGATAATATGTTAGATAAGCAAGGTTTAGGTGACCAATGTATCCGTGTCAAGAGATTCTTGCCAAAACACACTCAATTAGTCTTATTCAGTGCTACTTTTGCTGATAATGTCAGAGAATACGCTAAGAAAATTGTTCCAGAGGCTAACACATTAGAATTACAGAGAAACGAAGTTAACGTTAGTGCTATTAAGCAATTATATATGGACTGTAACAGTGAGGACCACAAATATCAAGTTTTATGTGAATTATATGGTCTGTTAACCATTGGTTCCTCAATTATCTTTGTTGCCACGAAGAAGACCGCAAACTTATTGTACGGTAAACTAAAGCAGGAGGGTCACCAAGTCTCAATTCTACATGGTGATTTACAAAGTCAAGAGAGAGATAGGTTAATTGATGATTTCAGAGAGGGTAGATCTAAGGTTCTCATTACCACCAATGTGTTGGCTCGTGGTATCGATATTCCATCTGTCTCCATGGTTGTCAATTACGATTTACCAACTACATCAACAGGTCAACCAGATCCAGCTACATACATTCATAGAATCGGGAGAACCGGTAGATTTGGTAGAAAGGGTGTGGCTATCTCTTTCATCTCTGACAAGAAGTCCTTTAATACATTATCTGCTATCCAAAAGTATTTCGGTGACATGGAAATGACCCGTGTGCCAACTGATGACTGGGATGAAGTTGAAAAGATTGTCAAGAAGGTGTTAAAGGAATAGATGCCCATACCATTTACTATTTGTAACTATATACAAGAAATAGATCTATAATTTTAATTGTGCAATATCCTTGGAAGACGAGGGAACCTGAAATTAGTTCTTTCCCAAGAGATCTACGGACTAATATACTACACAGACATCTAAGTGATTTTTGTTGTCCCCATTTCAAACTCAAATTTGAGCTTGAGCGTACAGTTATAAACATTTTAGACCAACTATTGTTCGAACAATGTTTCCTAAAGTGAATAAACAATCATCATGATTGGCATGTACCCAAATAATTCTTTGCTCAGGGTTTACCACTGTCCAATAATGTTCGCTAATCATCTTGCTGACAAGTGCAATGATTAACCTATCATACCGGGAATAGCAATTCAGGGTACCTTCATGTTTCTAATCAAGGCTGAAACTTTCCATATTTGTAGTTCCAAATTTCGCTGTGCGAGTTTCTACTGTAAATAGCAAAAAGGGGGAAAGGATGCCGTTTTAGTATTAGCGCAGAAAATATAAAAAGTACAGAATTTAAGCTGCAATGCCATAGCTTTTGTTAAATTTTACATTACTTTGTTTTTAAAAGTTGATAAACAAATAAATTAACAGACAAACACCCAATTCACAATGGATGGCTCCAAGATCATTAACATTATTTTAGGTATGTTTATTAACCTTCACGAACAATCTGACTTGTTTCTTCCATTTGTTTACTTTTCTATTTTACTAACATTTTTTAATCACCGTTAATTGCAGCTTTATTTTTACCACCTGTCTCCGTCTTCTTAGCTAGAGGTTGGGGTTCCGAATGTATTATTGATATCGTTTTAACAATCTTGGTTTACTTCCCAGGTATGTTATACGCTTTATACATTGTTTTACAAGATTAAATGGGAAACTATGCAACAACACACGATTTTTTCTCTACAGTTGCTAGTACTAAATCCTTTTTAAAAAAAATCCAAACCTATCAATCAATTTATTTAATATTTAATTTAATAAATAATTCAATACGAATTTAAACTTTGAGGACGATATTTGTTAAAACGTGTTTGGATCATATATATTTGACTAATCATATGTACAAGGTGCGTAATTTATATATATAAATATACGATCTAACTTATAATTGTGGAGCAAGCATTTCCATCAATGGAGATTGGATGAATGCAACACCAGCGATGAATAAACCACCATTTAGGACAATAGCGTAAGCTGGAGATTCCTTGAATTGTTGGAATCTAGACTTTGGTTGACTTGGAGCAGCTGGAGCAGCATTCATACCTGGCATACCGAACATAGCAGAGGACATCGTTAATATACTTGTGAGAAATTAGAAGGGAGGTATAAATTGGGAATATATCTGTCTCTCTTTCAGTGGGTTTAAACATGATTTTAATTTGAAGACCTTGATTTTTACTTCAACTTTTAATTCGGAGAGACCAACAAAATTCATTTAGTAACATCAACGTTCAAAGTGATATATAACTCATGAATGGGTATAGTGAGAATTATGTTTCCAAGGTATAAAATTTAGTGAATTAAATATTGTTATCATCTGGTTAAAATTTATCAGTTGCTTATATTCTGTTATTCTATATAATAAATATACGTATTCTATCATGTTCAGGTCATTGAATTGACTTTCCTTATTCCGATGGGCTCTCTTAAGACATAAACCTCATTGGATTTAGTCATGGTAAGTCTATTACTATTCTCTCCATTAAATATCTCCGTGGTAGTGTCTCGTATATTATATTTGGCTGGAGCTGTTTTAGGTTTCGGATATATTTTCTCTCGTATTTTATCATATGCTATGCTGATAATGTCAGACAATTGAATAATTGCAACAGCTCTAGAACTTCCTACTTTCTCCTTATTCCTCTCTAATTTCTCCCTCTGCTTCAACTTGTAAACGTAAGATCGAAAGAGAAATCTTGTGACTCTTACTATGTATAACATAGCATCTAAGATATAGAACCCCAAGAAGGGGATCAGTACCAGCGTCAGTAAAAAATAACAACCGTATTGTATCATGAGCACGAGGATCTCGATGCCCTGATTTAACCACTCAATCATATTACCTTCTACCTATGTTTATCGCAGTATAGTGATCTAAAACGTCAATGAACGGGAATATTGTTGAAGAAAGTTTACAGGAAAGCTCTATCTAGTTGTTGAAGCTCCACTGAATGACACTAGAAATTATGAATCTTGTTTTGGCTTCCCTGACTTATCCTTGGTTCACAATCAATTGATCCATGTTTCTCACGAGATGAATGCTTGCTTTAGATTGTCAGGCAAATGCCATCTCCGATGCTCCTTACTGCGAGATTTTGCCCGGTCAATTACTCTTTTGGGAGTATCGCCTAAGACGGCAATTTTTGTAAGTGGATGGGTATGAATAAACATGATATTCTCTTATATACATAGAGTTATATTGTATGTAACGGAAGATGTGTTTACTGGACACCAATGACACTTAGTTCGAGGGTCCATACTCTACGAATATGTAGACGTACTGGGACACGGATCTTGTTTAGTTCGTTGACTGAGGTATCATTACTTGGTAATTTCAATTTGATAGCTTGGTGCCTTTCGTCAACCCAATCTCCGTATATCTCTACATCCAAATCGATCTCTTCATCACCCCACCAACATTTCCTAGCTGGTTTTCTCCAGAATAATAATAATTTGGCGTTGATATCTGGTTTAGGGACCAAATCGTAAACTTTTGGTAATTCAGTTACTTGATGATTAGTATTATTGGAACCGCTTGCATGTCTCACTTGTGAACTATTTCTTGAAGATGAATGTGAACGAACATTGCTGGCAAGGGTTGAAAATCTCGATTTTCTCCTTTCTTTCTTACCGTCTGGGTTATTATTTTGTGATCTGGTTGGATGAAGTAAAGACCCCATCGAGAGCGTTGAAGTCTCAGGTGTTAAATTATTTAAGGTGGATTCACTTGTAATATTGGTTTGTAACATTCTACGTTCTGCTTCCCATTTAATCTTTGCCGCTTCATATTCATCTCTAAAGGCTTGTGTACTTTCGTTAGCCAATCTACATAGGGAAAGTGAACTTATCACTGTTTTACCAGCTTCTTGAGTTCTATCACCCCATTGCGATTCTGTTGAGAAACCTGATGAACATAGCATATCCATTAAATGTTGCTCAGCTGGGCCTAATCTTTTACTCATCTTTTTATAATCATTATTTTTAACTTTAATCGGTATCGTATTTTGATATCTTAATCTGTTTGAGGAGAATAATCCTTGAAACACGGATTTCTTGTTTGCCAAATAACTGCCCGCAGCTATTTTAATTTGAGCCATAAAATGATGTAATAAATCATCATTATTTTCATTTTCATTCTCCTTCTCTATTGGAGTTGAAGCAGATTGAAACGTAAAAGATTGCTGTGGAACACAGTAATAATCCAAATCCTCTCTTAGTACAATGATGGCAGGCTTTTGATGTAATAAATTTTGTTCATTGTTACCATTTCCCGAGTTATTACCATTGCCAAAACCAAAGAATCCCTTAGCTGAATTAACCAAATTATTACTGGAATGCCTTTCAAACAACTTTTCCACTGGATGACTAACTAAATCATCATGAGCCTTTGTAAAGACCTCCATGATGTATTCGAAACAATCTGGTGGGAAATTAATAATATATACTTCATCGTTTGGTGTCAAGTTTGTAATCACTTGACCTTCCCTATCTAAAAATACACCCGATGGGAATAAGCAAAGCAGTAAGGATTCTGGTAGGGACATTAATTGATCTCGTGTAATAAAATAATGATTTTCTTGAATATTTAAATGGATCAATGAATTACCGTATGCATCATTTTCTAATTCATCGTAATATTCTGTCTCATGTGGCATTATTTGAGGATCTTGTAATAAAGTTCCAGAAGTGGAACCACCTGGGGATACTTGAGTTATAATGTTTTGCATGTTTGAATTGTCTATTGTAATTGTAATTGTAACTTTTTCGTTTTGTTTTATCTATCAAATGGAACTTGTAATGAAATTACAAGTATTAAAAATTAAAAGTAAGAGATAACTTGCAAATTGTCTTAAGCAGTTTTGATGGAAAAATAATAGAAAAAATAAATAAATTGGGATTTCAGCTATTAAGTAAGTGATCCCTAAGTTCTAAATGTAATTCTTCTATCTTGGTCAATGGGAAAAAGACAAAAATACTCTTATCAAAACTGTGTGTTATACTGTACCTTTGCTGATGATAAAGGGGGAGATAGGTGGTATATTGTGTATCTCTGCTGTAGTAGTAAGATATAGCCAAGGATAGTAAATATAATCCTGCTTTCGAAATTGATTCCGTTGCTATAATACTATGGGATTGACAGATAAGTTTGTTTTCCAGTAGTCGAATTTGTTTCTTTACTGGAGGTTAATAAATAAAAATTGCTGAATCTACTATTTTTTTTCTGAGTTTTTTTTGCTTTCAAAAATTTCCGTTTACTGCGCGGGAACGAAAGTAGAATTTTAGTTGCGGGTACTTTTGTATTTTCGTTACTAAGTACGATAATATATTATTACAAAGCAAGAAATACGGAGTTACGGGGTTCCTCTAAGTCTTCAGCTTATCATTAATCAATTTAGGTGAATTTATGCCCTTTTGATCAGATTGCAGACTTAAGGGAATGTATGTAGGTTAAACTTAAGAGTAATGTTTGGTTTCATGCCATCCGGTCAATAGGGGTACCCTCAGTGGGGACTTTTTACCAGGGGACTTTAGAGCAGTACATGCAAGCACGCAGCAACCCGTAGGCTTATCAACAGAATTATGTCCCCTCCGGTTATACATCTGCTCTTACCTCTCCCCTATCACTAGGTAAAACCTCCTTCAGTATGCAATGATGACACTCGAGCCCTAACAAAATTAATCGTATATTCACGCACGCAGCCAGCCACCTCAAACATTCTTGCAGATGGACACAGCTATCGAGTACAGAGATTAATCATGTAAAATGACAGGCAGCAGATCTTGCACCTATTCACTTGAGTTCGGGTTACTAGGAAGCTTGCCTGGAATTTCTTGATCGAGCTCTGTGCATCCATCCTTCTTTGGGTGGGAATCCGATTTTCTACGCAATGCTTTTTCAAGTTTACTATAAAAACCGAATTCGAGAAAAAAAACTTTTCATTTCTAGTCAACAACTTATTCATCTTATTCAACAATATAGACAAGTGATTGAATAATGCAATAGTATTCCAGAAAAAGAGGTAAATACCCTATTAAAACTTATTGTTGGTATCTTGAAGGTTCAAGTCTCAACAATATACGTTGGAATAACAAAATAATTTTTAATGATGAACTCTATTTAAAAATTCTTATCTACATTATCTGAAATAGTAACTAACAATAGCTGCTAGCATTAGAAGAAAAATAAATATGTTCTGAAATTATTTTAAACACGTAGTATTCTTTGCAACCTCAGTTTTTTATAAAGATCATAATTCATCCTCGCTATTGATTAGGAATTCATCCTCATCAACTTCGTTAGCGGCCTTAGCGTTCACCTTGGTTGGTGTTGCGGCTATTGGCTCTGGAGCTATTGGTTGCCATTTCTTCTTAGTGACTGTATCTGGAGTATCAATGTATGTACTCTCTGGAACAACGTTGTTGTCCTCGTTTGTGACAATTGAAAGGTTAGCCATGTCAGTCTCATCTAGGGCCTTGGTTTGATCTTTGCTTTTTTGCCTGTTTGGTAATTGAGGTGGAACATCCTCGTCATCAGATAGTTCATCATTACGAAGAGATATACCATGTTTCTCAAGGGTCTCCTCACCGACACGAGCACCGAACGAGTTGAATCTTGGTCTCTCTTTTCTGTTTTGTTGTTCATAGTATTTGTATTCATCTTCCTGTTGTTTCCTAGCATTTTGGGTCATATTCGTACCTTCATCTTCTTCGCCAATTAGATTCTTAGTGACACCACTGAACCAATTACCAACTTTGGTGGCTGTCTCTGCTATTTGTTTGTTAGCCTTTGCTCTAATGACAGGAAGATCCTTTTCAACAAAGGCTTGCCATGAATCGTCATCCTCACCCATCTCATCATCCCATCCATCTGGTTCTGGACCTCTTCTTTGTCTTTGTCTTTGATCTGGTTGCGGTTCACGACGTCTTCTTGGACTGCGTTGACTCTTGTTATATTGCTCGTTCAATTGTCTAGCCAATAATTCATCTTCTTCCAATTGTGTCATTTGTCTTCTTGCTGGTAACACTGGAGCTTGTTGAACAGGTTTAGAAGGTAATTCAATATCCTTACCTGATTCAGGATCGGACAAAAATAGCAAAGCATTAAAGGCTGGATCAAGTGCACCTTGAGAAGCAATAATGACTGCCTTAACGTATTGTTCCTCAATGTTTGGGAAGGCTTCTTTTAATTGCTTCAAAATTGGATTTTCCTTTGGGATGGATTCGTCAGTCTTTCTTCTTTCTGGTAACGGTGGACAGTTTTCTACCTCCTCCTCATCCTCATTCTTCTTAGTATCCTCGTTCGTCTTTTTTGCCTTAGCTGATTTCCCCCCTGTAACTTCTTCTTCAACAACAGGTTCAGGTTCCACAACCTTCAAAATAGCATCATCACTATCGTTAATCTTAATATCCTCAATATCTTCCTCAGAATCAGTTTCTTTTGAAGGCTTTTCCTCCTTCTCGACCTTTTCAGGGTTAGTCTCGGATTTGTCAACTGATTCAACTTCAGAGACTTCAGTAGCGTTTGTTAACTTGATACCACCTTCTTGTTTTGCTTCAATACTTTCTTTAGTTGCCACCATTATTATTTAATGATTCCTAGACACACTATATATGTAATTTTGGGCCTGGAAGATATACTGTGTCCAACTAATATTATCTGTTTTTCCTAATCTGAAAATTGAAAAGGGGATAAATATAATCAATTATGCGAAGGCAAGTAAGAACTATAGAAGAATTCAAGACAATTGCTAAGTCTATACATAGTAATATATACTGAACCTCATTTCTCTAGGCATACCCCCCCTGCATTTGACCTTTTCTAGGTAAACTCTTGTTAATTCCGTTAAGTATTGGTCTCCCAAGAGCACAGAACATTACAAAGACCCATTCAAAGTAAGATACCAAACTAGATAATCATTTATTTTAGTTCAAATACACATATGACCAGAACAATGTCAGTCTCAACTAAAAATAGTAAACCATGTAAATCGTCGTTAATTCTGTTAGGGCTTGAAAATTTTTTTCTCTTCTTGACAATTCCGCGATGTATAAAAACGCACAGATTTTGAAATATGTGTTTGATTTGTATTTGCCTTCTCTCCCTCTTAAAGAAGCCGGGAATATATTTTATAATATATATCTCTGCTATAATAGAACTTCCTTTGTTATTTCCTCAATATCAATGGAGGCGTGGACCGCAGAGAAATAATGATAAGCTGCACCTGTAGAGATACGGGTGTGGTGACTGACTTTTGATCTTCTTCTTCTTCTATGATGCAAGACGGCGTTCAATGCCGTGACGGGTCTCTCTTAAGTCTTTCATACATTTATTTCATTCTTTATATGTATCATTTACTGTAATCGTCTGTTCCTCTTATATTCAATTAGATTATGAACTTACATATGGTTCTTCATGGCCCTCAGAGTATCCATGACTTCTGGTCTGGACATCTCATTGTCAACATCACCTACAGCTTTTCTAACAAGAGGATCATCTAATCTCATAAATGGGTTAAAATCCATCTCATCAGATAAAGTGAAGAGACCGGTCGTGACTTCAGTTTCATGACATGTCTTTTCTAAAGCATCGAGAGACTTATTGTCACCGATCTTTGGATACACTGCTCTGCGCACAAACTTTACGTTGCTTCTCGTATATTCATGACCTGGATAAACTTTACATGATTTCCAGTTGGACTTACCTACACCTTCCAAGATCCTTTGATTTAAAGCAATATCCATCTCTTCACCATTACCTTCAAAGAATCTACCGCATCCTGCGGTGAATAAGGTATCACCGGTAAATATACATTGTTCATTAGTCTCCAAGTCTTTGACATAGTAACACACAGAATCCTTAGTATGACATGGAGTTCTGATTGCGACGATGTCTAAGTTTCCCAGCTTATAATGTAACATATGCTTTGGAATATCCGTAGCACCTGCAGAAACCTTGGAACCAGCAATAACGTTAATAATACCAACATTACCAGCTACCTTTAGTTCCTTTAACATTCCCAGATTACCATCTGAATGATCACAATGATGATGTGTGTTGATGACGGCCTTAATACTCCTCATTTCAAAAGCATCCATAGCTGGGACCACCTCATTAACCTCTGCTGGATCAATTAACCAGGAACTCTTTTTATCATCGGTTGATAATAAATAACTATAATTATCGCCACCAGTGGCCCATCTCATTTTAATTGGTTTAACATGCATCTTTCTTATATTTCTTATAAGCATACACTCTGTTTTCCATCGGTAGGGATGAGACTCATCCTCATCTCTATAACACTCAATTTTATTTATTACTATAGGAACAAATTCTCAGGGAGGAGAGAGGGTAACACTTAATGCACATGTATTAGAATTATATATTAATTATTGGAATTATTTATCATAAGGAAATAATGACCATCTAATTCTTGTAGCCACCATATTTACTTATGTCCACATTTAAAGTCTTTAATTTCTTCTCCAACTTAAGACGTTGCAACTCTTGCCAACGGGATAATTGAGCCTGCTTATGTAATTCAAACCCAAAAATTTTTGGTACATATCTCTTGGTTGGGTGCTTTGGAACCATCTCTGGAAAAGCCTGTAGGAACATACCTGGGAAACTTGTACCGAAATAGGCACCATCGATTGAACTATGCCTGGATGACTTTGGTATATATAGATCTTCACAGGATGGACAATAGAGTTTTACACAATCCATACCTGGAACATCGTGTAATCCTACAGGTAATAATGGTTGAAAATTACAATGGACTCTTGGACATCTACCGAAATCAGCATCCTTATACTTGGCTAACATCTTCTGTAAACCCTTAACAGTAATGATATAACGGGCATGAATTAAACCATAAAATTTACGGGCATCATTTTCTAATTGCTCTAGACGAGTATGTGTCATACTTTCTAATACATTCTCATCTAAGTCATCAACAATATATTGAACCACTTGCGTGGATTTAGAAACTGTCTTTTGTAAATTAATCAAGTTAAAACGATCAGTAATGTAGTCCGTATCAACATCACAAAAATATTCATGTCCCTTTCTCCCTAAGAAAATGTCAATCCAATTTTCAACGTATTCTGATGAGTCAGTAACATCATCCATATCTTCTTCAATAATTTGACCCCTTCTAGAATCAGCTGCACTCATCATTTGCACATCTCCTGTGTTACCTGCCATATCTAATCCAATTATCAGTTTGTTATTCTCTAATTTTCTATCTTTGACCTCTTAGACCAAACTAGATATATCTTTGTCAGAATTAATTTATGTATTTTGGTGGTTTACTAAAACACAATCTATTTGTTTTTTCTTCCATATGCCGTGAAAAAAAATTTTAAAGCCATAGTGATAAACTCCACCGAAAGTAAATGTCAAAACAAACACGTTACCCCCCAAAATCATTACAATTCACCCAGAAAGAAGATCAGATCGCTGATGAGACTACTGAAATTTCAACCAGACATTGGTTCACATGGAGTGAATGCAGTAATTACAATTGAGGACTGTGTAATATTGCTATCCAGCAACAGTCACGTGATAATATGCTCTAAACAACAATTGGTTGATACTGCCTTTGATAAATTATCTTATAAAGACCTTACAACTTCCGACGAGTTCGATGTTGGATTTAAGAGTAAGGAAGTGCCATTTTTTATGTCAGGGTTCGAAGATCGTCTGTTTGTGGGTAATGAGCATACGGTAGTTAAGGTACAAAATTGGAAGGATAAATCTTCGAGAAAGATAACGGAATTGTTTGGATGCAAATCTCCCTGCACTATTACTGACGTGAAATTTAGCCCTTCGACGAATGTTCTTTTTGTGCTAACATGCAACCCTAATACTGTAATATTAATTGATTCAGAATCAGTTAAAAGAATTGCTGAAATCAAATTTGAAAAAACTATTAAACCAATTACTGTTATAGTGGATCCATGCGGAAATACTTTTACAATTTTCAATTCAGATAGATCTATTATGGTTTACCAATATAATGATAGTGGCGCCTATAAATTAATCAACAGGTTAAATCAATTTGTCCAGGTGCAACCTTTGCCATACAAGATTACAATGCCACCTCAATCAAATCTGCTCCCTGTAATAAACTCTGTAAAAAGTACCTCATCCACAACTGTGAGAGCAACTGTTCTGTTAGATACAAATAATGATTACAAGATTGCAAGTACAATCGTGTCACCTGCCTCTAGTTCATGCAAAGTATTAGTTTACTCACCGGCGGTTTATGAAAAAGTCTATAGTACTGGAACTAAGATAAGATATAATCTTTTGGCTACTTCTGGATCATCTGATGGTACAGTTCTTGTGTGGAATACTAAACGTATGAAGCCACTTTTTAGTGCCTATCAAGTTTCTGACGTTCCGATTAATGACATGACTTGGTCTGCTGACGGTCTTACCCTTTTTGCTGTTGCGGACAATGTGTTGTATACCTTTGCATTTTCACCTGATGATCTAGGAACTGCCATGCCAAAGGAAGAGGTTCTGAAATTACAACAGGCTAATAAACAATTAAATCCATTACCGATATCAGAAAAACCGACCGAAAAGACAATATCTCCTATCAAGATCGAAAGTACGCATGCTGTTCCAATTTCTAAATCAAATAATTCTTCTGCTACCGATGTTACTTCGCTCACCAAGAAACCCAACAAAAAAAAAGGTCAATTATCTGCAACCACTTCTTCGACATCTGCCAACTCAACTTTGAAAGTGACAAAGGGCTCTAACATGGAATTTAATGCACCATCGTACAATGTTCCAAAAGATTTAAAAAGAAGACCGAAGGAAGAAAATATTGCCAATGGTTCAGACAACACAGTTCCCAAAAAATTAAAGCGTGATTTAGAACCGATGGACTTCTTAGAGACTGGGTTAATCCTACCGAATGTTTCATTTTCTAGAATTAGATTAGCAACACCTAAGATCCGCTTAAATTTTCAATATATTCCAACAACAAACAAAAATTTTACTATGACAGTGAAAAATGGTAGTGGTAATGAACAGAAACCTACAATAATAACCTTAACTTCAAAGGTTTTAGAACAAGAAAATCAGTTGTTTCAAGATTTCGTACCAAAATTGATAACAATATGTACTTCTGGTAAGTTCTTCTGGGCTTGTTGTTCAGATGATGGGATTATCTATGTGTACTCTGATGCAGGCAAAAAAATATTACCACCAATGATTTTAGGTGTTCAAATAAGTTTCTTAGAAGCGACAGATAATTATTTATTATGTGTGAGTAGTATTGGTGAACTATATGTTTGGGATATCGAAAAACAAAAACTCAAGTTTCCAACAGCCTCTATTTTCCCAGTTTTAAATCCATCAATGAGATATTCTGATGATATTTTAACAAGGGCTGAGAACATTACAATGTGCACCGTAACGACCAATGGTGTGCCCCTTCTAACACTTAGTAATGGTGATGGATATATGTATGACTGTGACATGCAAACATGGTTGCTTATCTCTGATAGCTGGTTTGCATATGGCTCCCAATATTGGAATATGAATAATTCTTCTAGCTTGACAAATGATCAAAATGGTGACATAAGCAGAAGTAGTAATGAAAAGGCCAATAAAGTCAGTCAGTCGAATGATATCCGTAATCTCATAACTGATGTCAGAGGTGATTCCAAGAGTATTATTAATTATTTGGAAAGGAGGACTAATGATGAATTGAATCGCAAGGGCCGTCTGAAGAATTTGCAAAGATTTGCTGTTACAATTTTGATGAAAGATGGTTTCCAAAATATGGAAGATATTGTGACGTTATCACATCTAGAAAATAGATTATTGATATCCTTGAAATTAGAGGAATCAGAAGAGTTTTTGAAATTACTTGTCGTCTATTGCATACGATTGAGTGAACTCGGTTACATTGATCGTTTAGATGATATTCTACAATGGATATATGATGATGGCAATTATGAAGAGTCCAAATTAGCTGGTAAACCGAGAAAGGATTTACTGAAGGATGTGTTATTAGCCTGTGCAAACATTCGTCATGTACAAAGAATAACCACCAACTATGCAACAGCAATTGGATTATTACAAGACACTATGTAATCTAAATGGGGGTTATTAAACTATCTGGAAATAGACTAATTTTTATGCATAAATATACTATATCTATATATTATTATTTACAGGATTGTGAATTTTGGTAAGGACATTAAAGCTTGTATACATTATCGTTTGACCAGCCCTTTCCCTTTAAAATGCCTTCAACAGAACCCTGATTCAGATCATCTTTAGGACCAGCAATCACTGATATATATCCTTCAGGCCCACATATTAAAGAATAAAACTTCTTGTTTTTTGAAACATCTTCTGATATATTTGGCACCAGTTTCATAATATCTTTCAGATGCTTTCTTATACTATTTTCCTTTTCAAAGACATGGACATTACCAGTTGCTAAAGAACCCAACTTCAACAAAGAATCTTTCAGTGGTCCTAATTCTTCCATATCTTTCGAAGAGTGAATTATCTTGAAATTTCCAATATACTTATTTGAATTATTCAATAATAATTGTAATGCTACAACCACTCCAGTACCAGCAGTAAACATATTCAGATTGTTTACATTGTCTTTCATTTCATATTCTACAAAAGGACCACGTATATCAACTACGTGACCCATTGGCAAATTACGTAGCCATCTAGCAACTTCACCGTCATCATAATTCTTGATATAAAAGAGTAGCTTTCCGTTGTTCGAATCATTATTGGCAATGTCCATCGGTTCCAATTTGCATTCTTGATTTGGGGATTCTGTCAATTTTAAGGGTAATGGGGTGTAGTTTCTGACAATCATAATCTCAGGTTGTTTCACCTCGACCGACCATAACTTCTTAGATGTCAATACGGACCAAATGTTGATTGTCTGGGATATCATTGGTGTCAATTCCAAGAAATAATGGTGTTTATCAATTGGAACACGTTTAGATATCCTATAACGGGTAAAGTAGTAAGGTGTGAGTTCAATTTGATGTGTATCTTTAGTTGAGTTTCCTTGTATAAAGCTATAAGAAATATATCCAAGTGTTCCGACAACAACGGACCGTCCAAAATAAGTCCACTTCCCAAATCCTTTAGAATTTCTATTCAATTTGGTTGAAATATATCTGTAGAGATTTTTCTGTAGGAACATCTTTCTCCATATAGCTTCTGTTTGTATGTTAATTGAACGATCAATTAGCATGATTTTTTCGAAATTGCGGAGCTTCTTCATTTTATGTTGTAACCCATCTATCTCTGTAAGTATATAGAATTGATTGAATATGTGGACTATACAAATATAATTAATATTAAGAATACTAACATAACAGTCAAGACTATCAGCAAATATAGACACCATTTACTTGACCTTCTTTGATATCTCATTGTCTTCATTAATTCATCTGACGCACCCCTGGTGTTCGCCACTGTAGCATACATATTTGCTTCAATATTATCGACTAGGATACCTTGCTGTTGTACTACATTCCCAAGATCCCTAAATATTTCGTTTAAATCATTGATACCAGATTGAATGTTCGCGATCTCTTCATCTCTTTGTTGAATTAAATTTTGTTGATAGGTAAACTCCTCATTGTTAATCGGATCTCTCTCTACAATCATCTGCCGCTGATTTTCATGTGCCAATGTTTTTCGTTGACTATTCTCTTCTTCTTCTAATAAAACAGTTTTATTCTCACTCAGAAATTGTTTAGCAACATCGTTAATCTTTTTAATGACTTGTGTGTAATTAACTTGAGTACTTTGAAACTCTTGAATTGTGTACCTAACATCTCTATTAAGTTTATCTCTGCCAATAAGTTGTGTCATATCCAGTGAAGTCTCGCCGATATTGTTAATCTCTTGTATCGACTTATTAATCTCATTGAGTAAATGCTTAATCTTCCCAATCTTACCGATTGATTTCTTATCAATTTTCTCTATAACCTTTGCATTAATATCTCCATCTGCTAAGAACGACTTAAGACTTGTAATAAACTGTTGCAACATCCCCAACTGCCCATTAATCTCGAATAACTGCGCCGATATGTTATCCTTCAACTCCTCAAACTCTGGAGAATCATGGAACCGTGGAATGGGGCTACCTTCATTAGAATGAAACTCATTCTCACTGTCTGAAAATATAGATTGCATTTGAATTTGTCGACGTGAGCTTGGATTTGTATACCCTAATCTATGAAATTCCTCCTCTCTAAAATGTGAACTATTTCTTAATTATTATATTATCCGCAATATGAATAACATACCAAAATGAAACACAAAACAAACATTGTTATTAGACAATACTAGAATAACCCATTAAATTCGATAACCCACTGCCCTTGATTAATAATCAATGAAATAAAAGTGAATTAGCCTCAACAATGGCACTTGGTTACCTAATATGTTACCCTGTCCTTACACTGAACAACGCACGCGGTGAAGAAATTTCTACGAGAATATTCCATAGTGTTGGTGCGGTTGCAATACAGTATAAAAGAGATTCATCTCTATTGTATTACGTGTCGCAACACAACATTGAGAGCCAACCAAAGATGAGTGCTCAAGAAACCACTGAAAGCAGGAAACCTGCCCAGAAAAGAAACTTTCGTAGGACACAGGGTCCTCAGAGCAATAACAAGAGCAAGAAACAAGAGAAGCATATCGAGAGTAATAATGAAAACGACAACGAGGACGAAGAAGTTTGTCTTATTTGTGCTGAGAAGTTAAACCACGTTGCTTTAACCCCATGTAACCATACAACCTGTACTAAGTGTTCCTTCAGACAGTTAGCACTCTATGACAAGAAGAACTGTTTGATATGCAGAACTGAAACTCCAGAACTGATCTATGCGGACAATGACACTTGTATTTCCTTCAAGCGTAACTTCCAGGACTTCAAGGATGGATATAAAGGGTCGTTTGTTAAAGATTCAAAGTTTGACTATATTTATTTCAGTTCCGATGCTATCAAAGAGGAAACTTTAGATGTGTTGAAATTTAAATGTAAGATTTGTAAGGATACAAACGGCCCCTCGGATGATTTTGGTAGTTTCAAGAAGTTGAATGAACATTTGAAAAATGAACATAACAAGTGTATTTGTATGATTTGTGCCACCCACAAACATTCTTTCCCATTTGAATTGACAATTTTCACTCCAAATCAATTGAAAAACCACCAGTCTAGAGGAAGGGATTCCGAAGGTTTCAAGGGCCATCCAATGTGTGCCTTTTGCACAGGCAAGAGATTTTATTCTGATGATGAATTATACCTTCACATGCGAGAAAAACATGAGAAGTGTCACATCTGTGATAAAATTGATCACAGCAACCCACAATATTTTAAAGATTACGACCAATTGTTCCAACATTTCAGACAAGACCATTACGTTTGTACGGTGCAGTCATGTCTTGATATGAAATTCGTTGTCTTTAGAGACGAATTAGAGCTACAAGCTCATATCTTACAGGAACATGGTGACATTATCAAAGGTAAGCCAAAGTTCTTTCAATCTGAGTTATCCACTTTTATTTCCGCGCCTTCTAGGGTCGTTAGAACCAACGATAATAACAATACCAACAATTTACCATCTTTAATGTCATCATCATCGAATTCCAATGGTTCTGACAGTAGAATCGAATCTACTGAATCTACTGAATCTCCAGAGTTAAAGAGACTGAGATTGGAGGAAAGAGCTAAATATTATTTGGACAATGATTCTGATAAGTACGCCAAATTTGTTTCCTTAAACAACGCTTACGATAAAAACCGTATAACAGTCGGTCAATTACTAAATTCATACAAGGAACTATTCACTTCTGAACAATCTGATGTTTACTTGCTATTTAGAAACTTATCAGAGACGTATGGACGTAGTTCAAACAAGTTCAAGGAATTAAATTCCATCTACGTATCCAACGAAGAAAGAGTTCAAAGGGAAACTAGAAATAATAATTTACCATCGTTATCCTCGAACTCATACTCCTCTGCTCCAGTTATCTCTGGTAAGTGGGGTAACTCAGGTGCGGTTCCTTCTGGTAACAGAACCAACATCAGGAACTTGCCATCATTACCAACCCAACATCGCGATCCCTTTGCAAACCCATACAAACTTCAAGCATACAAACCAAAGAAGCCAACAGCTCCCAGACAATCATTACCACAAACTACAATGCACAGAGCTGCTTCAAGTAATGCTGTGAATTTTACTCCAACCTTTTTAGAAGCACAAAGTAGAAATGGTTCATCGGTCTCCTTGAACAGTTATGCCCAACCAAGTAACAGCAAAAAGAACAAATTGGCTGACTTGAATTTACCATCTTTACCAACTCCAAAACCAAAGCGAGTCATTCCACCTGTGCACAAGACCGTACTCCCGGATCCAAAAAAATGGGGTCAAAATACCGGCACAGCTACCGAAGATGATGATCCAATAACGAGAAGTTTGTCTAATCTAAGCATTCAATCTAATGGTAGTCAGAAAAAGAACAAACAAAAACAGTTGTTGTTTCACATCGGTATTTAAAATTCATCAAATCTATAATTATACATTCGTTAATATCTAGAGCATATACAATGTTTATAATCCGTAATTAATAATCTTATAGATCGAAGTTATCCAACACATTGCTTTATTTTGTTTCTACCTTTTCATTATTACTTCACACAAAAATAAAATATGGGAAGGCTTAAGAAAAAAAAAGGATACAAAAAATTGTGAAGCCTCGACTTTAACACTCCACCACAGATAAATAATTAACCTGATATACCACATCCGAAATGGCCGAATCGAAAGCAATTGATGAACTATGCTCTCAATTTGATACGACTTTAAGGACACCAATTTCACCATATTTTTACATCAAAGCTATTGATGAGGTTTTCAATCGAGCTTCAACCACCCGGAACGACACGAACACCGCACAAATCGAGCTACTATTTATTAGATCTTACCAAGATCATTCAGTAACAAGGGCACACCTTGCAGGACATATCAAGGCCAATATCCCTATTGCATTATCCTTATTCGAAACATTTTCTATTCATAGCGTGCATGTATTAATCGGATGTTTTGATGATGGTGTAGATTCATTACCAATGCTTGAAGAAATAAGATCAAGAATTCATTCTAAGAAGGATTCTCATGTTCACTATTTATTAAGCTGTATTGTACAAATGTTGACTAAGTTTCCTTACAGTTTCAATCAATTAAAACTTATAGTCGATGAATTATGTTTAAGAATCCGTGAACCAGAAGTTAAGTCGATGGCGTTGGTCATCTTCTCTCAAATGGATAATTTATTTGCAGATTCATTCCATAAGCACTTTTCGACAGTCATGGACTCATTGATTAAGAGAGCTGAAAATGAAGATGAGGACGATCCCCTTTCCTTAGTCGTTGACATTCTTAAGGAATTATATCCTGCATTAACTACCCTATGTTCCAGCATTATCCTCGGTAAAAAGTTGGACATCTTATTGAAAAAAAGAGTTTCTAGGGAAGATGACATAGTGTTTACTAAGAACTTACTTCAATTACTTTCCATTGCATGCGTTGATGAAAATGTCAGAGTGTATATTTCAGAGAATTATATGTACATGCTAGAAAATGCATTGAAAATTAAAAAGTACGAAATTTATGCATGTCTAGTTTTAGTTAAGACGTGGTCGTTCACAAAACTAAGGGATGTCACTATTGAACAATTAGCAGAAATTTTAATCAGTTGCTTCATGAGTAACATAGCAGCCAAAAATGAAGAAATCAGTGTTGCAATAGAAGGCATTGCTTATTTGACGCTAAAACCTTCGGTCAAATCGACTTTAAGGTACCATACCAAACTGGTTCCTGAGCTTATTGAATTTATCAAGAGCAAACCTAAGGATGAAAACTTGTATGGTTCCTTAATTATTTTGGCTAATTTAAGTGCGTTACCAGATGATTCTAATAACGGTACCAAATCTATGCAAGACCTTAAAAATTACTCGGATCTGAAAGGTACTAACACGGCAAAAGGTGATACTGAAGTAAAGGAGGACAAAGAAACTATCTTCAATTTCGGTGAAACTCAAATTGTCGATAAAAAAATAATATCCTATTTAGAACCGACGTTCAACGAAATCAGTTCCGGGTCCCAGCAACAGATAATAAAAATCATTTATAATCTTACTAGAAATAATAAAATTATTGGTAAATGCATTGAACAAGGTGCGACGACCATTGCCCTAAAATACCTAGTTAATACAAATAAAGGTGTAGCAACTTCCAAGAATGGCGTGGATGAAGGGACAAGACTCCTCGCAATTAGATCCTTATCTAAAATGCTAATCGTAACTGATCCGTCATTAATCTTCAAGAAGTATTCTCCATTGAATGCAGTACCACATCTATTTGAAGTTCTACCTTATACTAATCCTGCTGATGAAACTACCAACCCCCTAATGGATCCAAGGAAAGAGGAGTTGTTTACAGTGATAGATCAAATTGAAAGTTTGTTAGCGTTGACGAATCTGGCATCTATGCCGGGGTCCGAAGGTAATGAGTTTTGTAAGACGATTGTCGGATCAGAAAAATATTGGTCCATAATCGAAAACTTAATTTTAGATGAGAACTCAATAATTCAAAGAGCTACCCTGGAATTAATTTGTAATTTAATGATCCATCCAGTGCTTTTGGCTCCAAAGTTTTTCAATCTTGAGAATCCCCAGAGTAAGAGAAATTTCGACATCCTTGTCAAATTGTTGTTATTGGACGATATTAAGTCACAACGTGCTGTGGCAGCGATTTTTGCAAATATCGCGAATGCTATCCCATTTATCTGCCAAGATTTATTGAAACAACAGGAATTGATCAAGAACTCAATTGATGTTTTTGTGGAGGAGATGGATGATGCAGAGTTAAGACAAAGATTAATCATGCTGTTCTACGCACTTTTTGAGCTTGCCCCACAAGTAGATGATGAGACATGCGTCACTGAAGATTTTGCTAATATTTTGAAAATGGATGAATGTGGTAAATTGAAGGAGGCTTTGAAAGAGGCTATGGCTAAACCAGACACCAATCCTGAGTACAGTGATGTGATTCCTGCAATATTAGCGAAATTTGAATAAAAAATATAACTAGAAATGGAAATATTTAACGATGTCGTACATAGATATATAAGGTAATACTATAATAGGGGGCAAGCAGTACTGATCCCGATCGTATTTATAAATGAAAACAGCCATCAGAAAAACTTGAACATTCTGGGCCTGCTTTCCTAATTTTTCCTTTTGCTTAGGACTTCGCAATGCCGAGTTTTTTTATTTCTCCGTAATTATAATACAAATGATGTGTTCTGCGGTTTTTTAATTTTCTCGGAAAAAATGATTCATTAATTACCTAAACGATCATTTAATAGGAGATATCCCACCCTACAATGCAGTTAACCATGCTATTTTAATCATCGCCACATTAAACTCGTACTTAGTAAGATATGTGGAATGAGATTTGTTGCTTCACTAAATTTCTGAACGAGACTCCTCATTGAATGGCTTTTTTTGAATGATATTATATAAGCGAAGGTGATATTATTCTATCATGTAAAGGGAGGCCTCAGTAACGGAGATATTATATATACTGCGATTCTGATCGACAATAGAATTGCCTCTGAAGTATCAATTCCAGAAGCAAGCAAAAAATATGGCTAATTATATCGATATTTATACTAAGGCGTGCCGGGATGGTGATATATATACTGTGAAAGAACTGATCGGAAATGGATTGGTAGAAATCTCACAGGATCATGATCTGGTAGATAAAATGACAGGCCTGCATTGGGCTAGCATGAATAACAGACATACTATTGTTGCCTACTTGTTAAGTAGGGGGGCTAACATAAATGCATGCACTGGCCGTGGATCTAAATTGGCGATGATGACGCCGATTCAGCTAGCAACGCGGTATGGTCATGTATATATGGTCGAATATCTTATAAGAAAGGGTGCGGATCCACGGTTAACTGATGGTTATGGATTTAATTTATTACATCTGGCTGTAATAAGTTCGAATGTCATGATTGTAATATTCATGCTATTCTTCACAGTCGATTTTAACCTTGTAAACATCAACGGAAGGGATATTAAAGGAAGAACCCCTTTACATCTGGCTGTCCTACAAAATGATTTATGGACTATCCGGACACTATTAAAATTCAAAGCTGCAACTGATCTTTTAGATAATGAGGGATCTACTGCGTTACATTATGCGATTAAAAATGGTGATCCAAACATCATTGAGTTATTAATAGAAAATGGTTGTCATTTGAATGAAACCACAAAAGGAAATAAAGACTGCTTTGACCTTGCCAAAATAAATGAAACGTCCAAAGCTCTTCGAACTGCATTGAGAAATTGTAATCTAGACAAAAATGGATTACCTGCGAGAAGGTTTATTAAAAATGAAAATTTCTTTAAAGCAATAACGTTCATATCCCCATTTATTTTACTCGGAATGTTTCTGAGCATGATTCCTACTCTTAATATTTTTACCACACTTTTCATTTTCGTTATTTCATCAAGACTATGTGTTATATTTTTGAGCCGGTTCGTCATACCTAAGTACACCAAAAATGTAACAGGTGCAAGGGCATTTGTTAGGTCACCATTTCTCCCCGGCCTGCAATTTTCAGGGTTAATATATGCTGTCATACTTCTATTTTCTAAAATCAACATGGCATTGGGTAAAAATACTCATGTTTACGATACAGTCTTCTGCATCGAAGTATTTGTACTTTTAGTTATCTTTGGAAATCTTTTAAGATCAGATCCAGGTAACATTCCAAATGAGACCAATCACAACACTATTAGAAACTGCATAAAGGAGCTATTGTTTTTTGAGAAGTTCAACAGTGACTATTTCTGTTTAAGGACTTGGGTTAGAATACCCTTGAGATCAAGGTATTCTTCAGTCAGTGATTGCCAAGTAGCAAGATTTGATCATTACTGTCCATGGCTTTCAAATAATATTGGATTAAAAAATCACAAGTTATTCATGTTTTTCTTAGGCTTGGAAGAGATTACTTTATTAACATTTATCGGGTTGTCCATGACATATTTCAGTTATTTGAGCAAATCTAGAGGAACACAAGAATGTCCTGTTTTAAGCAAGAATGCTTTTTGCAATGCTTATAAAAACGATAGAAGCTTATTTATTTTTACAGGTTGGGCAGTTTATGAATGTATCTTTGTGATGCAGTCAATAATTGGACAATTTTATCAAATGGTGAAAGGTATGACATGGTTAGAAATTAAATCTTTAGCAGATTTAGATTTGAAAGGATATATGTCACAAAATATATTTGAAAATTGCGCTCATTCTTCAACAAATGAAATTTGTGAAGCGGAGGGAGACTCTGATACAGACGGTACAAGATCAGTTACCAGTGAAGCAGGTACATGTTCGACCAGATGTAAGATGATAAGAACTGTTGTGTCCATGAGACCAAATACATCTATAAGAAAAGAATCCGGCATATCAGACAAATTATTGAAATTCCTTGGGCTTGACATATGCATACAGATATATAGAAGTCGTTTGGAAATCAGAGATAACGACGCATACCATTTCCCAAATGGACTCTTATATCCCACTTTATATAGTCGGTCTCGAAATTTGAAAGATTTCTGGTTGACGTCCGGTAAGTCATCACCTATTTGGAGTAGGTTCTTCAAATCTCCAAGTGGATCAAAAGCATTATTGATGGGTATTGAAGTCGATTATTATAAACTATACGAAATGCCTCACAGTAGAGTAAGATCAAGAAGCAGATCTCCTTCATCATTTATACATAATTTGGTATAATATATTTATTATTTATAACAAGCATCTAATAATTTTTGCATAATTTCATAGAGTACATGTTTTTTTTATCAGGGTTTGAATATCTTAACATTCGCGTTACGCTAACTGTATTTTGATTTTTGTGACGCGTTCGTTCGCAGAAGATATCTTAGCTCGAACATTGCATAGTAACAAAAAAGGATCACCCAGTGATATATAACAAGAACATATTAACCTCAATTTATAAGATCCATCATTATAAGTTTCTTTATAGAATACTGAATTTGCATAACTATAACAAATCATGGGTATTCAAGGGTTATTACCCCAGTTAAAACCGATTCAAAACCCAGTATCTTTGCGAAGGTATGAGGGTCAAACATTAGCTATTGATGGCTATGCATGGTTGCACAAGGCTGCTTACTCTTGTGCACATGAATTAGGGATGGGTTTACCAACTCAGAAGTATTTGAACTCATTTGTTAAAAAATTTGCATTATTAAGAACGTTTAAAATTCAACCTTATGTGGTATTTGACGGTGACAGTATTTCAGTCAAGAAAGGAACTGAATCAAAGAGACGTGAAAAGCGGAAAGAAAATAGGGCCATTGCTGAAAGGTTGTGGGAGTCTGGTGACAAAAGAAATGCCATGGAGTATTTCCAAAAGTGTGTTGATATCACACCAGAAATGGCTAAATGTGTGATGGACTTTTGTAAAAATAATGGCATAAAATTTGTTGTGGCACCTTTTGAAGCTGATTCACAGCTAGTTTATTTAGAGCAACAAGGTTTAGTTCAAGGGATCATATCAGAAGACTCAGATCTATTGGTGTTTGGATGTAAGACACTAATTACAAAATTGAACGATCATGGAGAGTGTGTAGAGATTAAAAGTGAAAATTTCAAAGAAATACCTCGTAAGTTTCCCTTAGCTTTTATGAACGCTCAAGAGATTAGAGCTATGGTATGTTTATCCGGTTGTGATTATACTGATGGTATTCCCAAAGTTGGTTTAATCACTGCAGCTAAATTGGTATATCAATTTAAAACAATGAACCGTATTCTCATTGAGATTCAGAGAAAGGGAAAATTAAAGATACCTAATGAATTTCAAGAGGAATATGAATTAGCGAATTATTCGTTCCAATTTCAAAGAGTGTTCTGTCCTATAGCAAAGAGAATTGTAACATTAAATGAGATACCCTCTAAATTGATAGAATCTGAAAGCTGTAAGGAGAAACTTTCGAAATGTATCGGCTCGGTTATTGATTTAAAATCTCAAACAAAAAAACCATTTCTAGATGAATATGAAATTGACCAATCTACACATTTACGCATAGCCATTGGGGAATTAAATCCATATGATTTCACTAAAATTTTGGTAAATAGAGAACATAAATTACAATTGACCTCTAAATCAATAACCGCAACTAAATCAAACTTATTTATTGGAAATAAGAGTACTAATAAAGAGTCAACAACACAAAGACCGGCATTAAAAAGACCAAAATTAGTCGTTAAATCTATTGACTCATTCTTCCAAGAGAAAAAAGTATGTAATATCCAGAGAAAGACAAGTAGTCCAATGTTTGTTAGTAGTTATAATATAGGTGTAACTACAAATGGAAGTATGAAAGAAAGAAAAGATCTCCCTAATCATTCTGGAAGTTTGACTACCAACGGTCAAACAATATTTGTAGACAAAATGACTAAAGTATTAAACAAACGAAAGCTTAACCAAGATATTAATTACACAGATGATACCATAGAACCAATCGAAAAACAAACAAGTAAGTTTTTTTCAGCCGATAAAATTTTTGATCAAGATAATTCAAATGTCAACACAGAATGCGCATCAACTCAAGATGATATCGAAACCGAGGTTCCAGAATCATTAATCTCCACAGATATCCCCAGCTCTTTCCCAATTGGTAATTGTGATTTACGTTATACGGAGACTGTTGAACAAAATATCAATTCACATGGGGTTATCAACGCGGAAGCAAAGGATATCGAAGAGTATAATGATAATATGTATGGTGATGACTCTGAAATATTAAGTGAGGTTGAGGAACATCACATAGATAAAACTGATGATGATACAATTGATACCATACACCCCGCTGAGATTAAAGAAACAGATGATAGTAGACATAGTAGTAATTCTAACACATCTGGTATGTTAAGCTCCACTACGACTACTAGTCCGTCTTCTATTGTATCGGAATCCAGAACATCAAAAGGTTATTCCAATATATTAAATAAATTTAGGTATTCTTCAGTGAAGGACCACATAAATGTTGGAGTTCGGAATCCATTATTTTCAAGAAACCCGAATTGGAAAAATGAAGAAATCACGCCAATGTCAAATTTAGAGGATAAGTTGACAATGGGCACGAAAAAATCGACAAACCACATGGAAAGGCTGCACGAGGGACATTTCAAAGTGAGGAGAAGTATAATTCGAAGGAACTCGGAGATGAGTAACAAGAATGGTCGTGTAATGGTAAAGTTTAAGGATAATAATAGTAGTAATTTTAGCATAGAATCTAGACCTGCGATAAGATCAATATCGTTACTATCTGAATTCACATACAAAGGAAAACAAACCGAGTAAATTTTAAACACCTAACTATTTTATTTTATTTTATTTTTAATTAAATACAATTATCAATCAAATAATACCCCTCCGAGGGGTACAATAAAATTGGAGATACCATGGAACCATTCTTATGACACTTGGCAAGTCTCGTATAGCAACATGATACTTTTGTCAAAGGCTATAATTTCTTGGCTCGGTGGATGAGTTTTGTCCGCGCAATATACAATTAAATTCAAATCTAGAGTGGGCCAGAAATTGGTCTGGATGTTAACATTTACATCTAAGTAGTACAATAAACTGTGGGATATGAGGATCAATATCTTTGTGTTTACCTTCCCCTCAATAACAAACAACAGAAACTGTGGTTCGGCTAATCGCGGTCTATCACTACAACGTAAGGTACCGAGGATACCGAAATAGTACTTGGCAACTCGGCAAAGCTCGGGGATTTAATCCCGCAGTCACCGGTGAGTGATGCGATGGAATATTCGAAGGTTCTACTCAGGGTAAATTCATGCACGAGTCACCACGTAATCAAAGAGGATCTAAGGGTTTTTGACACTCCGGTATACTGAAAAACGTGGAGTCAATATTCAACAAAAACTTTAAAGAAAGCCGTTAAGGGAGGAATTTATTTCATTCCACTTAAAATGCCGTACAAGTTTCATACGGCATGGTGCCAAATTACCTTAATAGATGATAAGCTTTTTTCTCTCCATTGGTTGTGCGAGTTTCTTTTAAATAGCGCCGAGAGGAGTTACGTGGCGGGGCGTGGGTGTTGGCATAATACAAAATAGATATACTTAGGTGAACCTCTAGGAATCCAGTTAATAGGACTATTACCAATATATTGATAATATTGTAATACAATAGCTTTTATTTTCTCTCAATGCATAAACTTAATCTATTTGTTTACTTTGGAGGTTGTCAGTGCCAGGGTATTCAGTAATCAGGAGGAAAAGAAATTTTAATTGCGGGTTGTTTTTTTTGAAACTTTTCTCTGTACCCAACAACATAACCGGTGACATTCTATTGAATTTACAGTTTCCCTCTGGAGATTATTGCCCTCCCCACCTCGCTCTTGCCCCTCAAATGTCCCTGATTGCCCCATAAATTAAAAAAAAAACCCAACTTATCAGTCACATGAAATTTCATAGTTTCTTATTTTTTTTCTCAAATTCTTGAGATCCTTTGTTCTTCGGTCTATGGTCGTTTCTGTTATATTTTTATTACCTCTTTTTGATTCTTATTTTAATATCCAAACTGTGAATTACAATATGAGGCTTTTGTTGCATCTACATTGCTTGTAACTTTTCTAACTTTCAAACTCTACGTAATTGTACTCCCCATACTTGACCTTTCATAAACATTTTGCACAACAGTACTTTAAGAAATCTAATCTAGCCTTTTCTTTTTAAAGTAACTGCACACACGCCAAAACATACTTTTAATATCTATTATAATGGATTTTAAGAATTTTATATTCTGATATATAAATGTCAAACGAATTGCTGGTTTTCTTTTATAAAGGATATCACTTAATTTTCGTAAATCTTTTTAATCGCTCAATATTTTTTCTTATTCGCTAGTTTTATTTTTCATGATTTATAATATCAACTTCGACAAAGTCAATTTACTGGATTAATACTAACTCTAGATAAACAGCAGAACATTGAATTAAAACCCAGATAACAGCAATGACATTAATAAACAATTCAAATAAAATTACTGAGAGATCAAATTATTTGGATGATCCATTATTTCAATTCTTTGATAATGGAATTTATCATCAAAGGGAAAATATTGGTAATATGAATTTATGTGATATAAATTTTTTCAATTCAATGAATGATTCTGAAGGTTTAAAAGTTGATGATCCAACTAATAATCATTCTGAGAAATTAAAATTATCATTACAACAATCTTACCAAACTGCTTTGTCATCAATTAATCAACAAACAAAAATGACACCTGCAATAAACAAACTTGGTTCTACTCAACAAACACATCATTCATTTGCCCAATTACAACAAAATCAATTCCAAGAATTACATAGAGAAGAAAAAGAAGATGAAGAAGAACATACATTTGGATTTAAAAATAATAATGATCATGGTTCGTTGCATCAGACTCAAGGAGTCAGTTTAAACTTATTGAAATCAACAGACAGTGATAGTAGTATTTGTAGTCCAGAATCATTAACAAAGAACCCAATTATTTCAATTAAACAAGAAGCAGAACAAAATTGTAATACAGAGCTATCTATGGCACTTTCTAGCGTTTCTTCCTTTAACTCACCAGTTGAATATAATGTTGCTACCTCAGAAAACGATCAGAAATCTAAGGAACTAAAAAATTTGGCATTGCAACAAAAGGTAACCAAACCTCGAAAGAAGAAAACATCCCATAATGCTATCGAGAAAAAATATAGATTAAACATTAATAATAAGATATCAGAGCTAAGAGATATAGTACCAACAATTTCTTTAACTTACAAAGAATTTTCTCAACAGCCTATTGGGCAACAAGACATCTTAAAGTTAGACGGATTGGAGCCCACTCAGAAGTTAAACAAGGGTTCAATTTTAAACAAAACCATTGAATACATCAAACATCTACAAAAAAAATGTTATGAATACAAAGTAAAGAATGAATTATTAGAAAAAAATCTCGAAAATGTCAAGAAGGTTCAAAATAGTCCAAATTTTTACAAAGGCATATCCAAGTCTTTACATGAGCTTAAAATGTATAAAACATATCCACCTCTGGCGAACACCATAGAAAAAGGCGATTCAATTGAGGAAAAAGACGTTTCACGGTTCATTTCAAATATGGGAACAGTGGGTAATGAAAACTATAATAACAATCCTACAAACAACATGGTAGGTTAATTACATTGGGAATCGAGTAACTCATTTGGGCTTTAGCAAACATTTGTGAAGGGAAGAAAAATTTTATAACCAACTACCGAAATTTTGCTTTCAAAACAGTATTGGGTTTTGATATTGTTAACACCAACATCTCTCAAAACAGTCTTTAAAAATTGTGTATATTCATAATAATACAATAGTTATTTAAATGGGGCCGTATTACGTGTATAGCAAGATAATTATCTGAGAAGGACAAGATTACGTATTTAAAAAAAAAGTGCCATATCCCCAAGGTAAATTATTTTATTGTCTATTATTTAACCCATGTGGAAGATAGGAACAAAATATTAATTAAAAAAACTGGAATTACGTTGGTTTTGGTTAATGTTCGCACAATAAAGATCGAAATTTTTTGACCTATTTTTTGCACGGATCATAATTGATCTGTTTAATTGTTGTTAGAGTACAAAAACTACATTACAGTGAAAAAAGCGCCACAATTAAAATTAAACGACAGATTTGTCGCGATAGTTTCGGAAAATTAACTCCGACGCGTCATAGTCAAAGGTTTAATTCACATGGGGTAATGTTTCAAATTTATGTAATTTATTATTTATGCAGAGGAGAAAGTGTGTAAGTATAGATATTTAATCGCAATGAATATTCTTGGTGGAAGAACTATCTGAGTGGTTGCAATCGGTATTGATTATTAGGTGGTCGTAAATGTAATTTCTTCTTAATTCGGTTTCAACACTAGCAGTGTCATTTGTAGAATGATATCTGTCAAACCTGTTTCTATTGTCCTGATAGTTATTATTTGATGAGCAGCTCGTGTTTTTTGTTTCAGTATTAACAATCCGATAAAAAGTGTCATCCTTTTTCTCATTTAGTTCTGAGATTTCATTTCCACGAATTTGACCAATTCCGTCTTTCTCCAAACTATATTGGTTCGATGAAGATGATCTAGAAAAGTTAGTATTTGTATTTTTATCACACATTTTTTTTGATTTAGAAAATTTTAATCTTTGAGATTTTTTGTGTTTGATCCTCAGATCCTTGAATCTTTTAATCTTTGGTTTCCATGATGTTTTTGGAGATGTTAACTTTAGCTTGCTTGTGAGATGAGATGAGAAGGATTTGAACTTTGTGTTTTCCATTAAATCAGCATCATCAACTGACATTATTGTTGATATCGAAGAATCACTTGCATTACCGCAATCATAGTCTAAAGTTGGATTAATGAAGAAACTATCTTTATTGTTGATCTTTCTGCCGATGACAGTCTTTTTGATCAGTTCGATTTCCTTTTTTTCTAACACGCCAAATAACCCCCAAATATTAACAGTGATTAAAACCTTCATTAGGTACGTCAAATTGTATTTCCATCTATATGCATATGCATTTAGGACAGTAAAATAAATTGTAACGAAATAAGAAAGGATGAATACAATCAAATTGAAAATAAGCAATGGAATCATCTGATGATAGTCATTCCAAATCAACCTGATTTTAGCCTTAAAAGATAACTTCATTCGAAAGTGGATTCTTTGTCGAACTACAATCATCCCAAAATTGTTCCAAATGAAGATCATAATTAGGAATAAAAATATTGAATATATTAAACATTCAAAAAACTTATAAGCGACTCTCATTGCTATGTTACTCTTTTCCCAAAATAGAATGGCAAAAAGAGTATTATCAACTGTCGACAACACAATCCCTGTTGAAATAATTATTCTATTCCTATTATTCAAAAATGCTGGTAGGTATTGATTCCAGTATCGTTTTTGCGTTTTCTTTGGTTGTCTATGATGTTTATTGATATTTTCCATGGTTTTATTCTCATAACAATAGTAATTCATTGCGTTTTTTTTGTTATCATAATTTTTATGATACATGTAATATACAATATAAATCCAATTTATATTGCAAAGAATGCTTGTAATTAATTCAGTGACTTTATAACCGACGGTGTCAATAACTTGACTCTCGTAATATCCGGCATCTTGGAAATCTTCTTCATATTGAACCTTGAATACCTCAATAATACCCTTCCGTAAATATACGGTCTGAATAAGACAATAATATAATACGTAAACCTTGACAAGAATGATTTTATTATTATAATTGTCTGAAGGTAACAATAAGATGACCAAAAATATCATCCATGCACCAACAGTGATTGCTGTCTGTGAGAAAGCAATGATGACCATACTATTTTGGAAAGAATTCTTTATCAGGAAATCAGAGGAGTCATCCAGGATTGTACCTTCGTAAGGTAATAATTCGTACGAGATTTCATATGCAGCAATACGCAAAAAATTGGTGAAATTGTTTGTGTTGTTAAAATCTGTAGCATGGGAATTATTACTGCATCTAATAAGTAACGTTGGCGATTTTAATGTAATGTTTCTAATTCTTGCTGGCGAAAACTCTGGTTTTTCTATCAATGTAACAAATCCACTAGTTAGAACATTAGCAATACATGAATGCCTATATGGTCGTAATATTCTTTGTTTCAATGCATCTGATAGTAAGATAGACCCATTACTAGTGTTGAATTTTCTATTAATAGGAGCTGTGAAATTGAAAAATAAATTTGGTGAAACATCCCATGAAATTATCGGTGGAGTATCTGGGCGTACACTTGTTGCAGTGCTTGGAGTTGTAGTGGAAGGTCGTGGTGTTTGAGATTGATTTAATGGTTTTTTCTGATGTACCACATCCTGATGCAGTTGTGATGGATTATGTGGTATAGGATTATGCATATCTGTTATGGGTTTGGTAAATTCAGTTTCCTTTCCATATATTGGAAAAGATAGTTTTGGATTTGGTTTCATCTCTTCATGCTTTTTGAATTCAGGATGTCGTATTTCTTCGTGATGTAGATACAAGTCCTTGAGGCTATCATACCCCGGATTTTCTATATTTTTATATGGTGGTCGAGTGGTTCCATAGTCTCCTAGATCCTTTAATTCATCCAATTTTTTTCTAGCATGTTTCTCTCTTGGATGTATCTCTCTTGAGTCAACATGTGTCAAACTCAAAGGTTTCTCCACATACGATAACTGTTTCTCCACGGGTCGTATTCGGATCTGTTGACTCAGTGTAATTAGTGTCAGCAGACAGCAAAGAAGTCTTATTCGCATAACGAAAATTTTATGGTTTGTGCAAAGTTTTGTGTGTTTGGTTTCGTATGGTTTTGTTCGATTTGTATGAGATCTCTTGGCAGGATAAGCAAATTTTAAAATCCCAACTCGTGTAAAACTATTTTTTTTTGTTAGAAGTTTCTTTCGGTGATTTTATTTTTTTATTCAATAATGGTGTAGAAATGAAACTTCGGAATTTTTGGACTTATAACAAAGGGTCCAAGCCAAATTTGTAAAAAAAAAGATGACTATTTGTAGGGATAAATAGGAGAGGAATTCTGAACAGAGTATAATGATTTCTTCTTTGGGTATGTAGCATATTATCATTATAGAGCATTGTATAATCCCTCAATGTATGCCGAAAACTGGTATAAACCTACGTAATTTCGCGTATACGAAAATATTTTTAATGTAAACAAAACAATTGTCGTTTTGTATATATAGGAAAAACAAACAAACAAACAACTGAGATCAACAAAAAAAAAATCTTAGAATCTCGAAGTTTTAAGAGTTAGATAGTTGAAGTGAATCGATAGGAAATGATATTACATTTACCGTTTATATTATTGATACTGTGTTCTGTGACTGTAGCTAATAAGTTACAAAGACGGTTTGATTCGTATTATAATCAGAATGAGACTATAAGTGTGAAGGGTATCACAATTGGTGGGTGGCTTGTCACTGAGCCATACATAACTCCTACGTTATATCATAATGCAACTAGGATGTTTAATAACGCTACTAATATTACTATCATTGATGAATATACTCTTTGTAAAGCATTAGGTTACGATCGTTCATTCAATTTATTAAAGTCTCATTTCGATACATGGATTACTGAGGATGACTTTAGAGAAATTAGTGAAGCTGGTTTTAATTTAGTCAGAATTCCAATTGGTTATTGGGCTTGGAAAGTTGATCATGTTAATAATTTATACGTTGATAACATTAGATTTGTTGATCCTTACGTTGGGGATGGTATTCAATTGGAATACCTTAATAGGGCATTGCAATGGGCTGAGAAATATGAATTAAACGTTTGGATTGATTTACATGGTGCACCTGGTTCACAGAATGGATTTGATAACTCTGGTCAAAGAAATTTTTACGATGATCTAGGTTGGTTACAAGATTTTTCGACTACCAATTTAACCTATGCGGTTTGGAACAATATGTTTGACACATATTTGAACAATCAGACAAGTAATAGTATTGTTGGATTAGAGGTTATGAATGAACCCCTGGATTCTAAGATTGGGATCTGGAATATTACACAAGCTTACTACGATGCGTTTAAATCGTTCAAGAGTCGTCAATCCCCTGGAGATAACACCACTTTTATCATCCACGATGCGTTTGAAGGGATTGGCCATTGGAATCTCGAATTCAATCCAAGATACCATAATGTATCTGATCAATATGCAAGAGACCTTAACGAGACTCATTACACAAGACAAGAAATATTAGTCGATCATCACCATTACGAAGTATTTTCGGATTGGCAACTTGCCAATTCTCAATATGAAAGACTTATGGATATTGTGAATTGGGGTGAATCTGTTCACAGAGAATTACCGTATCATCCTGCAGTTGTTGGTGAATGGTCAGGTGCGATTACGGATTGTGCCACTTGGCTAAACGGTGTAGGTGTTGGTTCTCGTTATGATGGCTCCTACTATAATACTACTGAATACTGGACGAATGACAAGCCTGTAGGTAATTGCCAGAGTCAGGGTCCAATTTCCAGTTGGAACGAGACTTACAAGAGAGATGTGCGAGAATTCATCGAGGCTCAGCTGGCTGTTTATTCAGCACGGACGAGTGGATGGATTTTCTGGAATTGGAAAACAGAGTCTGCGATCGAGTGGGATTTTAAACAGTTAAGAGCCGCAGAATTATTTCCTACGCCCTTTGACAATTACACATATTTCCTTGCAAATGGTTCAATGCATGCAGAGGTTTCTAAGTCACTTTCAATGGAAGCATATCCGCAAACGGCTACATCCGAATCCGTTGTCTTACGCCACAGTAGTGATGCAATGACAACTAGCAAGCCCAACAAACACAAGAATGACGGATCCGTCCTTAGGATGCCAGATCAGATGATACAGTGTATGTACCTTGCGATATCCATCTTGTTCGGTGCTTTGTAAGTGATACGAATGAACTATAAATCGGATCAAATGATGAACCTGAACTTTGCGGGATAGATACTATTACCTCTTCTTAATATCCCACGTCAATTGAGAGTTGGTTGTTTTTTTTTGTACGTAGATTTCTTAAATAGTGATTATAGATTGTAACTATTTCGTCATCTGGGTAGAATCGGACCGATTCCGGCTTGCATAGGATTTTATAACAAATCCAACAGATTAGATAGAGTTGATCTCTTGTTGAAATCCGGAGCCGCTGGATGAACGCGCGGCGATTTCTTTTTAAGGAAAGTGGAGGCATCTTGAATGTTCTGAATAGGAATGTAGAAAGTTTGTTTGTATTGGAGTCAATAGGAATTTAAACGTAAACGTAAATGTAGAAATAATTCAGGTTGAAGTGTGTCGAACTCCTCTTGTACTGACAGAAAAAAAGGGAGGGGCTGATCTATATTTATCCTGGTTTCCTAAATTATGTATATTTGGGACTTGTTATGTAATATCAACAACGAGTTCTCCTCTATTAGACTTTCCGTAGAGTTCCCCATAATAGCCGTTCCAACTCACGCATACGTCATTTGCTGAGAAAAAAAAAAAAGAGATGTCCTTGCAGATAGTTTATTCATTCTCGCTGCACAGATTATCGCGACTCGCGCATCCTCTCCAAGCGTAATAAACGTTCCTTTGAATCGGATTTTTAAACGTCTCGTAAAAAAAATTGTTCCGTCCCCCCCCCCCTCCTCCTCCCACAAAAAATTATCAGGGTTTTATTCCAATCTGTCTCTCTGCACACAACTCGGGGAAGGCAAAAATAGTGACAATTTACATTTTCAACTTTGATTGTTTCCTATTCCGGTTGCGCGTAGAATTATTGCCTGAAAACCCGATTTTCTTCTAATGTGAGGAGCAAAAAGAATTAGACACAATAGAATCTAATAGTACAAGCTAGAAATGTATCCTTTTTCTATCCGTAACATTTTTCTTTCACATGAGAGTAGTAATACCAATGAATTTACCTGATATTTTTTTCTCGCACTGATGGATATGCATCAAAATGTGACTCGTCAATATTAATATGTATCTCACACTCAGCCGATTAGCTCATCTGTTGCACCGCACAGACGTCACCAAGTGCGTCTACAGAAATCTCTCCTCCTATGTCATGAATCGGAACTGGAAGAGCACAGAACGTTTAACGTAACAATCGCGCAGCTCCTCGTCACTGCGTCGTCACTCTCTCCTCTCCGTTCCAGGTAGAACTCGCGTATTTTTTTTTGTGTTTTTTTTTTAGTTTTTTTTGCCGCCAGGGACTTTCTCTCTGCAAGTATCTCTGTGTGTCGCCTGTAGGGATTGGCCTCCATTGGAATCGTCGTAGGGCACCCGTACTCGAGGGGAAAATCGTCGACATCACAGCTCATCTCGTTACGTATCCTGCGAGTTTGTCTGTGGAGAGAGCGCAAATTTGCGTTTCTCGAAGCCTCTCTCTTTTACAGATGACTTAATTTGTGCAGTCACATTGTCAAGTAAATTACCCTTGCGGGTGGGCAATCCAGTAAAGAGAATAGACTATATTGTTGATTCTCTCTTTGGTTGTAAATATCCTTCTTTTTTTTTTTGTTATGTGACAAAGAGGGTGTTTTAATTAAGTACATAAAGGGCCCAGATTTCGATCAATTAACTAACAATTTTCCTCTTCTCTTTCATCTTTCTATTTCTAATTTCACTCTTATAAAACCAAAACAAAAAGATTTTAATAGCTACTTATCTAATAATTTTAATCCTACATTAACATTTAAACTTAATCAAGATGCTAAAATATCAACCACAACAGATTCAAATCCAGCACAACAGTAATAGAAGTTCACCAACTTCACTAGGAAACGGTCAACCTTTAGTTCAATTAGTCAATACAGAATTGAATCATCAAACGTTTCCTTTAATTCCAATGAGAAGAAATTATACATATACAGCTCATGTTCCACTTCCAGCTCATCAACCTGTACCAATGCAACATATCCCACAACAACAACCAATAATTGCTCCAATGCCTCATCAATTCATTAGATTACCAAGAGTATTACCACCTCCACCACCAACTTCAAACTATATTCCACAACAACATGCAATCTCTCCAAATTCTGATATTTCATCACCATCCTTGCCACCTTTCCAAAATACAATGGAAGAGAGAAGACATTCAATCAGCATAGCAACACTAACAGAACCTATTAACTCTGAACCACATTACAGAAAGTCATCCATAAGTACAGAACCAATGGTTACCTTGAATGAACCAACAGAACCTGTATCACCAACTTCTCACAAGAGAAGAAATTCAGTCTCAAAGGATAATCTAAATCCAGGTGAACGTTACAATGAATACGGACAATTGATAGGAAAGTCCGGTAAGGCCCTTCGTGATACAAAACGAGCTGCTCAAAATCGTTGTGCTCAAAAGGCATTCCGTATCCGTCGTGAGAAATACATCAAGAACTTAGAACTTAAGGCTCAACAATTAGATGATTTAATTGCCGAAAATATCAGATTGAAACAAGTAGTTGAAGAATTGAAGGGGACTCAAAGATGATTATCAAAATCCCACAGTATACGACTGCATAGAATACGTTTAAGAAAACGTTCATAAATTCATTCATTAACCCTGTGGCATTGATTGATAACCACATATTTATTTAAGATACCTTTTACGGGTTCCACAATTATTTCAATTCAATATTCAAGATATTTAATTTTAATTTTTTTTTTAATTATTTTCAATAACCATAGTATGACTTCGATTTTACATTGACTCATCCGGCAGACAATTAGAATAATTGTAAACCTAAAATTATTGTCATCCGGCAATAACCAACATAAAACCGGAATTCTTCAGAACCGCTATACCGGATACGATCAACCAACAATATCTTTTGGGGAAGTTCTGTGTCTTATGTAATGGTCGCTGTCAAGTTGAAGTCATAGGTCCCCGTCAACCTTATTTTTCATTAATCGACATGACTTTCCTTAATCGGAAAACGTTTCCTGACAACAATAATAAGGTTTTAGATGACCACATGCATTGTTTAGATTCGATCCATTGGGTAATTCGATGGGTCTCGATTCGATTAAACAAAGACAGTAATAGGACCATTCAGATGTATTCAAAAAAAAATGGACACTCCCCTGTCACTGTTGCGTCACTTCCTCTCCATATGGCCAGCGATTGTTCCAGCCTAGCCATCAACTAATTGACAAACAACTTCTACTGTCGACACTTGCCAAGAATTCAGATAACTATGATATTGGGGTTAAAGAACAATAGTTCCGGCTAATCTACAAATCTAACTCGTGACCCCGGATATAAATTTTTCCCACAATGTGCGTGGGCCAGACTTTGTCGTTACCTGACAAATTCTCGAATGCAGTTTTCTCTGTGCCTGGTGGCTCAGCAGACGATTTGGTACGTGCATCTTCTTAGGACACTGCTATTGTTCACGCAAAGAACATTATACGGAAACGTGGCCGGTAAGATTTATTCTTTTGTACATCTTTTAATATTTATTTAGAATGTTCTCTTATTGAAAGAAACATATAATATACGTAAATACATTGAGCTAACAGCGGATACTAATGTATTATCTTAATACGCTTTGTGATGATAGAATTTGAATATATTATCTAATATGGTAATAAGGTTTCCTATTTTCACAACTCGCACAGACTCCTGTATTAGTCAATTAAATCCCTTAGACCTTTCTAATCCAATAATTTCAAACTGTTGAATTCTGAACTACTTGTTCCAACATATCATATATAGTATTTAAGTTCCATGAGTTTTCCTATGCCTGTAATTTTTAAATTTGAAATTCTAGAGGAAAAAAGTGCAAATATCAATATGCAACTAGGGGTGCAACCCATGATTGACGATGATAAGGATAAAGCGGTGGTGACTCGTTCGTATTACAATTTTTCGTTATAGAGAAAGTAAAAAAAACAGTAATCTTCATTTATATCAAGCTGGTAGTACATTTATCGGTTAACAAACTAAATTTTATGTACCATCGACAGGTCCAGAAAATATATGGACTCAGTTTGTGTGGCTGGGAACTTGTTGACAATAATTCAGACAAATTGAGCACAATCATTATAGACCAATAACCAAAAAGTAACGTGGGATTCTATTGCACAAAGCGATAAATGTCTTGAGCAACAGAATCATGAACACGCGACTCTCGGGGAAACAGTATCAGGTTTGGCCCTGTTGAAAAATACTGTTGACGTTGGAAGGTAAGATCTGTTCTTTTAGACATATTTTTAATAACTATTTTGGATCTTTTCTTGTAGAGAGAAACATACAATATGCACATATATATAAGATCAGACATATGATCTTTATATTCCTAAATACATTGGAGTAACGGCGAATACGATTGTATCATATTGATGCGTTTCATAAAGTTAGAATATGAAGCATATTACCTAATGCAATAACAAGGTTTCCTATTCTAGCAATTCACGTATACTTCTGTGTTAGCAAGTTTAACAGCTTAATTGAAAAGAAAGCCTGATGCCTTATGATATCATCCTCTGTGCTTCTACTCTCAATAAATCATTCTACCAGCATAAACACTTCGCACTACAGCAAAATATTGTCATGTGATATGCTAAACTTCTGATCACTTAATTAAGGAAGTTATATTTTAATGATTACCTGTCTATTTGGCTGTTATATGCTAATGGTTACCTTTTTTTTTTTAGTTAGCATGTGATTGGGTACGGTCGTGAGGTGAACAGGTTAAACACATGCACCTTGAGGGATGTGAGGTGCATAGTTCAGGTACCTTCAAAATTTTGAAACTAAATACTATATATAGTATTTGAGTCTCACAGCTCTTGGTACTTTTGCGATTTTTAAATTTCAAATTCGAGTGGAAAAAAGTGTAAATATCAATATGCAACCAGAGGTTCAACCCATGATTGACAAAGATAAGGATAGAGCGGTAGTGACTACACCTCGAGAGCAGGGAACGGTGACTCGGTGTTATCACAATTTTTAGTTCATGTTTGAACTTAATTTAATTACTGCGATGTTATTAACAATACTGTCAGGAGTGATAACCGTAGTTATTATTAACATGACGTACACTGATAGTTATAGTCAGATTTTCGAATAGAGGTCCAGATGGGCACAATATCGTGGTAAGGAGGCAGCCGGACTAGTTTTGGTAGCCGGCCAGTTTGCAATTCCATACTGGGTAGCTGCTTTGTGTCTGAGTACGTCAAGTCCAATATGCCCCCAATTGCGGGCTCGATAATGTCGGTAGTAGCAATAGCTGTAGCGGCAGTCATAGCTGGGACGGGACATGGGGCTTCAGTTAATGACTCATCGGGGTCGCATATGGCCAGAGGCATCAACAGCACATTCGAAATGGCTGGATCTTTAATCAATCTGTCTAAAGATAGCGATATGGTCGGAATTAATCATACAGATGTAGGTAGTGGTCATTATGTTTATATAACGGCAGTTGGTGAAGTGACACAATTATCAAATAAGCGAGAATTGGAAGAGCCTGCTAACTTTTTAGTCTACACTACACCACTTGGTAATCATGTTTCTCTTTCTCAAATTCATGACCATCAGAGTTTATTAAAGGAAATAATAGCTGCAGATCCAGTGCACGATGGTCCGACGCTATTCAATATGACTAGCATTGTTAAGAGGCAAGAGTTTGCAGTAAACTGGTTGTCATATACCTTTGATGATGTACATCCGAACCTAGCCTGGGAGTGGTGCGATGATAACGGAGGTGCAAATAATTGGGACAGCTGGACAGAAGACCAAGTGGGTCAATGGCTAGCGGACAATAGACATTGGAAGTACTGTGTGGCAGCGGAGGTATACAAGGAAGGAGAGGCACTGACATATGACAACATACCCGGTGTTAATGCTAATACAGGATCAGCGATGAAAGGGGAGATATATTTTAACACTTACGGTGGCCTAGATGGGTATTGTGGGGACATACGTGATGGTGCGCAAGGTAGTCGGTAACTTGGGTTAATTTGCATCATCTCGTGTCTTGTAAGCAGTAATCAAAAAAAAAAATTAAAAAATAGAAAAGGATAAAAAATAAAAAATAAAAAATAAAAAACAAAAATAAAAAAATAAAAAACAAAATAAAAAAATAATAAAATAAAAAAATAAGGTAAAATTTTCACTTCTAACTAAATAAGTTTGTACACCATTATCTAAGTGCTACTAGTTCATAGGTAAGGTATATAAATAAAAAGAAATGATGATATTTGATTATTAGAGCGTCATACTTTCTATATATTTTATGTTTGTATATTTTAAAGACGCAGGAAGATTTATGTGTATTATATTCTAAGAGAATTTTTTTTGGTTGAGCATGATTGGCTTTATAGCTAGACGTGATGGATGTCATTTCAAATAGTGAATAATATACAGATATATCTTCTTGCTTTTTTATAATAAACAAAAATAAAATATACATAAAGTGTGACATTCTAATATTTGATTGTCGTTATTTTCTGTCATTTATATACGTTTTAATTTGGACAGTTTCATATACTTCACAGATGAACCAGTAGCAATTAGATGATATTGTACAAGCCTATTCAATTATAAGCGAAAATTTTTACATCTGTCACTTTTATTGTTTCAGATGTAAATTTTCCATGCTCTAGTATTCTTGCACTAACCATCCTAAAAATGTTAGGGTTCAACATATATAGTTAAGATTATCTATCTAGAACCAGTACGAATGATACCGGCAGCAATCAAAGTTTGAATCTTTTTGAACACATCTGGGTTCTTCATGTGTTCTTGAAGAGCAGCTGGGTTACCTTGAGCTTGTTGTAAAATACTCTGCATGACTGGATCTTGCATGATCTTTTGCACTTCTGGGTCTCTCATGGCTCTTTCGTAAGTTTGTTCTGGGGTTTCATTTTGATTAGCTGGTTCAAATCTTTGTTGGGAGGCTCTCATGTACAATTGATCAATCTCTCTTGCATTAGCACCGTTGTTGACTTCACGGTCCTTCGTTCTAGCAGCGTCAAGAGTCTCTAAAGCAGATGCAAATTGTTTGGTGGCAATTTGTGCTGTGGCCTTTCTAATGTATGCTCTGATGAAGTTTGGATCCTTTTCAATAGCCATGTCACAGTCATCGATTGCGTCATTAAAGGACATTAACTTAGATAATGCAGCAGCTCTGTTGGAGTAACCACGAGCGTCTTCTGGGGCTCTCTTAATCATTTCAGAGTAAGCCTTGACTGCAGATGGCCAGTCACCCTTAACGAAGAATTCCTTACCTTCCAAACGAGCCTCCTCAGCCTTGGCTGGGTCAATGTAATCTTGAGCTTCTTTGATCTTCAATGCCTTTTCAGTGTTTCTTAATTTGGTCAAGATATCAGCAGTTCTATGTTCGGTTAAAGATTTTTGATAGTATTCAATAGCCTTGTGCAAATCGTTCACCTTAACGTAAGAATTACCCATACGAGCAAAGGACTTGGCAATAATTTTATAATCGGCTCTCATCTCTCTACCTTGTTCAACAGCTTCCTCTAAGGTTTTGATGGCGGTTTCATAATCACCCTTTTCAAATTCAGCAGCAGAACGGTTGTTTAAATATGTGATATCCTTGTGTAAAGTCCAGGCCTTGTTGTACAATCTGATGGCTTCTTCGAAATCGTGGGCTTTGTAAGCCTTGTTACCTTCGGCCTTAGCTTCGTCGGCTTCAACCTTTGAGTTATCTTCTTCATCAACCTCCATTGGTTCTGGAGCAGTCTCGGTTTTGGCCTCTGTACCCTTGGCCTCGGATTTGATTTCAGTTTTGGTAGCAGCTGGAGTAGTTTCGGTCTTTGCTTGTTCTGGAACCGGAGGCATGGAGTTGGAGGCATTTAAGTCAGGCATGTTTAAGTCAACACCCATTAAAGTGGCCATAACAGTCATCAATCTTGGATCGGAAAATAATTCAGCACCTAAAGCTTGTGGATTAGATCTGTATCCCAAGATCTTAGCAACAAATGCTGGATCCTTCATCATCTCTGCAGTCTTTGGATTTTGCTTCAAGTTTTCAATCAAATTTGGATCATTGAACATCTGAGTTAAACCCATGTCTGGTTCGGCTTGTCTTGCGGCTTGAGTACGTTCAACTTGCACTAAACCTTCTTGAGCGACCTTGTTGGAGGCATCTAATTCAAGGGCCTTTTTGTAAGAGGCCTCGGCTTCATCAAGGTTACCTAAACCATAGTTGGCAGCACCTTGTCTGTTGTAACCTTTAGACCAAGTTGGATTGATCTTGATACACTCGTTAGAATCATTCAATGCGTCGGCAAACTTCTTTTGAGATGCATAGGCAGCGGATCTATTAGAGTAAAGGACATGGTTAGGAGTCTCAGAAACCTCGATGGCCTTAGTAAAGGCATCAATAGCCTTGTCGTAATCCTTGGCAGCAAAGGCTGCATTACCTTGTTGCTTGTATTCGTCGGCAGTGGTAGACATGTTTATATGTATATGTAGTTAATTATTTTGTCTATAAATAATTGTTCTCAAGAAATGCTAACTCAGGATCAACACTTCCGTTATACTTTGCAGACTTATATAAATTACATTGAAAATTCCTTGCCCGAAAATTGAATCCCTAACAAAAATTAATTTCTATGCGGTTCCACACAATTCTGTCATTTTTAACGACTAAGTACAAGTGATGTATACCGATAATGTGACACATTTATAATTGATAATATCTCATTATAATCTTATCATATATACCTTGCTTGGTTGTAACTCAATGTCATCAGATATAACAGCGTTCGTCTTGAAGGAGTCGTCTGAAGTGGCAACCAGGAGCATTTGATCTGTACAGGCAATCCTTACAACACTATTAGAATCCAATTTGTTGAATTGTTTGATCTTCCTACGGGTCTCTAAATTCCATAAGGACACAGTACCATCCGAGCCACCAGTGAATAATTTCATGGTTTCTGGAATGAAACTTAATGTATTTACAGGGAACACAAATTGTGTATCGACCAAGTTAAGTCTATGACAACGGAATGCAAATTGACGTGATTCATCGTAAAAGAATTCCACGGCAACACGACCATCTATACTTGATATTACGTATCCATCACCCTTTGGTGTTAATTTAACATCTCGAACTTGATATTTCAATGCAGACTGAATCTCTACACCCGTATCATTTTCCTCTATAGGGAATTTAAACCATTTCAGTTTATTGCCAGTACATGCTACAATCATTTGACTTTCATCTACATCCATATTCAAAATCTTTATTGAGGGACCTAATTTTATCGTTCGAATGATCGAATGTGTCTCTAAATTAATAATTGTTATGGAGCCATCCCATGAGCCACATATTATGCCATTGTCACCATGGGGAAATACTTTGCATATGCCCAATGACGCTATATAACCATCACCAATTATTGGCACTAAATCATTCATTTCTATATCATACTGTAAAACTTGTCCTTGTACACTACCAACAAAAATACCTGCATGAGACACACAGACACAGAGTAAAGCGTTACTATGTTGTATCCTTCGTATCAGTTCGAAATTTTCATCTATGGAGTATATGGAGAGTGTACCATCCCAAGAGGTAACTAGTAGACATTGATCTGAACCAAGGTAATGTATCGTTAAGTGACTTATATAGTCTGGTGATATATCTTTTATTGGTACTGGATCTATTGATTCCATGATTGAAGTTTTCTGTTGCGTTAATGTATGTGTGTGCAATTTTGTTTGTTTTTAATTTCGCGATGCGTTGAAATGTCAATAAAGTAAAAATATGCTGTGTATTTATTATTTATTATACGTAACATGATTATGCAAATGAAATATCTGTAAATGTGATTGATTGTCAAAATAAAAGTAACCAAGGTGAGTCCATGATTTAATATGCAATTTATGGATATGTTAATGCAGGAGTTGTCAGGTAGGGTTTGACCATTTTAATGTGAAGAAGTAAATTCCTTTTTGAAAATTGTTTCAACTTGTTCCAATTCGATGCTCTCAATGGTGACAACTTCATTTTTATTTGTCACCCGTCTTTTCTTTTGTGTATCTCTTTGTAGTGGAATCAATTTTCTTTTTAATTTATTTAAAGTTTCGATTTCATCCTCTGTACTACTACTACTACTGCTATCACAACTATTACTCTCAGGTTCAATATCAACAATTGTATCCTCTCTCTTTAATTGCTTTGGCTTGGATTTCTTTTTGTTGGATTTCAATTCTGGTGTTGTTGGTGGAGTATTGAGACCCTTCGATTGTAACGTTTTCAATTTTTTCTCTCTTCTTAATAAACTTGCCTCCCTCTTCAATTGTCTAATTCTATCAATTTGTCTTTGACTCTTAAAGAAATCAGGAATCTCACTCTCTAGGTATTCTACCCATTTATCACAATCTTCCCATATCTGATAATCGATATGACCGTGCCATAGAGAATCCCCAACACTGGTCTTATTGATCAAAAGGACAATTCCACCTCTATCATGAACCTGTTTTGCTACTTGTTTCACTACACGCTTAACACCATCAACCTTAAGACTTGTTCCCATGATGATGAACAAATCAGGTTTCCCCCTCGAGATATCGACGTTCAATGCTTGACTGATCGCATCACCAGATGGATGATTCTCCCCATATAGTACAATGTGAGGTCTAAGACATCCAGATTTATCGATGACTCTTTTCCCCATACGTTGCCTCTTAAACATGGTTGCTTCACAATCGGGGCACTCTGGTAATTCCCCACGACGCAGTTCTCGACAACGGAATCTGCTCCATGGAAAAGTATGAAAACAAACTGTGCAACTTAATCGCATAATATCACCATGCAATTGGACGACGTCCGCAATGGATGGTTCACCTACCTCCAGGCCTACTCTGCTTTCTAAATCATCAATGTTTTGTGTATAACAACGTAAAAGCCTGCGTCTGTCCTTTAGATGAGCGATAAATGAATGAGTACGGGTTGGTGTAGCGTCTAGACATGCAGAGTGAAGGGATTCCATGAAGGTTGCCCATGCTTGGATCTTATCTGTAGATCTGAATAAGGAGATATCAAACATTTCTTTACCGGATCCAAGGGATAAAGAATGTTTTGCTAGATTGTATAACCCCTGTGAGGAACGAAAATCTGGAATGCCTGCGTTAACTGAGATACCTGCACCGGTCAACAAGAAAATTTTTTTCGATTTGTTTATGGTATGTGAGATATTAGACAGTATTTCGTTTGTTGGATCCAAAGTGAGTATATGAGTTAGTTTTGTGGGACTAGGGGTTGGGATAGATGAGGCACGTGAGGCCCTAGGAGAGGAACTCTTACGGGACTTGTTTATCTGTAAAGATTGTTCATCGAACGAGATTGATCGGTTCTCTGTAGATAGACGAAGATGTTTTGTCTGTATAGTTGAAGTGGTTCTACTCATCCTTGTTGTCGTGATAGTTACCGTAATTGTCGTAGTAATATTTGTTGTTGTCTGTTTTATATATATATATATATATAAATTTCAGAGGGCGAGTTTCCTGATTGGGCGAAGATGACGATTGTTGACATTTATACCGCATTGGGAAATACAGGTTCTAAGGAAGAGTAATGCAATACCAAATGTAATGGTTGACTTATGTAGTGTTGTAATGTGTTTTATAACAGGGTGAAATTGAATAAACGTGGAGTGTAACGGTATAGAGTATGTATGGTATATTGTAGAGTACTATATAAAGTTACCCGCACTTGCGAAATAATGTGTCTCATACATTGTAAGAAAGTGTAGTATAGTATGGTATAGTGGTTGTAGTGCATCAAAGTGAATGATATATCAGAGTCAAGTGTACGCTAATGGCATCTCTAGTCCATTCGAGTAGTGCAGAGTGTAAAGAGAATAGTGTCGCCAGCATCTAATGAAGATATATATATATATATATATATACTGAATCAGCCCAGCTCATTAAGCAGATGATAAACATGGACACGTACAACATTCAATAAATCTCTCGTATTTGATATAATGGTAAACTACTTCCATGATTTAATTGTATCACTTTTATACTACAACTTGCATAGCCGGGTAATGTTCTATTTTATTATTATAGGGATAGCCGCTGTAGTTCTAAGTACCTATAATCGCATACAACACTCTGAATGTTAATGACTCTGTAGTCTACAGTAGGTACACACACAATCGTACTCTCTAATAACTATTTGCATAAGTCTTATCTTATCTCTCTCATTGCCTCAAATTGACCCCACTGGATCAACGCGGCTGTGTAACAATGGCAATACTTAAACCCCTGCAATTAACTGAACCCACAAGCATACAAACACAACAGTTCAAACAACAACGAAATGATGAACTATAGGGATATAACCATCCCATATATACCTACCGCCTGCACAACTCTAACGCCGTCTATCTCTATCAATACAGTCCCCGATCTGAAATTAGATTCATTATATGATTTACATAGGATCGATTTTCAAGGTGTCCAGGTCCCCTGTCAATTTAAACAAAATACCATAAATTACTCATCATATATTCAACATACGTATCCTTCTTCAAAAGACTTGAATGCAAATAAAAAATTTCATTGGACAGCAGATGGTAAATTAGTCAGAAGGGACTATCCATCAAATCCATCACCACCAACGCCATCTATCGTCATTACAAAAACACATCCTGCATATAGACAACAATTTCAAATTAGAAGAAATCATATAGACACACATTTACACTCTGAATCTTCAAAGGTAACAACTTTCTCACATACTCAATCAAATACTCAATCATGTTCAAACAGATCCATTCTCATTCATATAGATGGAAGAAGGCATACTTGGGTAGCATTGGATTGGGTCCTTTGTAAAATGCTACACACTACTGACCATATCATTGTGCTGACAAATTTACCCAAAATACATGTTCATAATAATGATAATAATAACAATATCCAAGATGCACAGAAAACCTGGACAAGTGGGTATGATAAGCAAACGCTCCTTCACATAATAAGCAATATATTCATCTATATCCAAGCCCTTACCCCGAGAGAAAAGCCTATAAAAGTTACAGTAGAGCTCACGATAGGTAAAACCTCTACGGTAATTCAACAAGCAATTAATAACTATCAACCAGATTTAATATTATCCACAACCCTTAAATGGGAAAGAGACGCACAACTAGTCCATTGGAAATCAAATAATCTAACCGATAACTTAGTCAAATCCTTTCACATCCCAGTCCTAATCGTCCCAGTAAACCGTCTGTCCCATTTTGAATTGTCATTACAAGGAACTTCGTATCAACCCAAGAAGTTTCTTTCCATGGATAGTATTAGTCGTTTGCTGTCAAGCACAGCCGTTGAGACAGATTCAGAGGACAATAGCTCTGACAATGACAACGATTCACAAGCCAATTCCCTTAGAGACTCAGGGGACGAGCAAACGCTTGCCCAAGCAAGACTAACCTCCATAGCAAGAAACTACAGAACAATATTAACAGATACAATGAACGCGATTGACGTTACGATACTCACACACAGGGAGAAACTAATCAACAAATTAGATGCTATCGTTAACTTATCCCTCCGGTTTTCCATTGAGATGGATAATGATAACCAAGAAGGCTTCGATAAATTAAAAAGAGTTCTCACGGGATCCTCCGCTGGTAATACTACCACTACCTCTAGAAGGAGGTCAATGGTTGAAACTGCTTTGGCGTCAACATCCCCTTCGCAAGTTAAGTGGTCTCCGACTGTTAAGTGTGAGGATAGGCAGCTGAACGCCTTAGGTAACAGTAGAAGACGACACAGTGAACTGATAACTTCACAACAACCTCAAACAACCCCATTGCGCAAGACAAAGTCCTCAGAAACTACTCCTAGAAGACGTCGTTCCGTCGATTCGACAAAGAGTGATTCCTCGACGGATGAAGGTAAAAAATCAAACTGGTTGGGATTTTTAAAGACACCAAAGTCAAGGAGAGGTAGTACGAGTAGTAATTCTTCGACAGGAAGCAGTTCTTTTAAGTCAAAGAAGATCTCAAAATTGTTTAATCCCTTTTAGTCACAAGTTTATAGTTTTTCTTATATATATATAATAACTCCGCAAATTTAAAAAATCAAATATCTCATCCCTAATACATACAACTTTTTAAGAAACAACATGGCCGGTGCATACACAATTTTTGGAAGAACAGTTCAATCTCATACGTTGGCTATTGCTACTTTAGCTACCACTGGTCTATTAGCTTTTGGGCTTACAAGAGGAGGAAGTAAGAAAACTCAACAAATTGACTCCAATCTCACTTTAAAAAAGGATGATTCCCAAGATTTCGATGTTGAAAAGTTAATTAATGAGCTAACAAATGACAATACACCAATTAAGAAATAAACTGGTTTTTTTTCCTTATATACCCTTATTAGTTTTTTGATAAAGTGTCATACTCTTATGACGTTACTTAATCGTACAATTAATCCTTTAAAAAATCATCAATATATACACCTACGTTCATTAAATTTTGAAACATTTATATATTAACTTTTTAACTTCTTAACAAAGATCTCATCTACTATACCATGCTTCGATAACAATTCTTTAAGGATAAACCCAGCAATGTCTGTCTCCTCAAAATACGAAACATGAGACCTTAGCGCTGCCACAATATCGGCTTCCAATAAACTAGGTCTTAAAGCATAATCAACACGTCCAGAACAATTTAGTCCAGTCAATAGGGATTCAATAGTCCCTGTTAATTTAATTCTACTATCGGTAGAACCTGACGGAATACTCGTATTACCTCCACTTTTTGATTTATCTCCACTGGTAGGCAATCCATCCCATAAAGTACCTCCCATCTCAATCATCTTTGTAGTAAACCCATCAAGCTCAGACCAATGAGGTAAATACATTTGTTCATATTGTGACATTTTTGTATCAATTAGAGGTTCCATTCGATATGCAACTGGATCACAATTATGATAAATGTTATACAGGTCATCACAATTGGGTCTATCTACACGTTGATTCGCTACCCCACCTAATTTCTTCCATCCCTTCTTGGGTCCAATCTTAGTCCGTTGAACTAGTTTTAATAACCCAATCGGTGATCCCAGACAGAAAAATTTACCAACCGTAAAATTGAGCTTGTATTTCCTACCTTGAGACAGTAAATCTAATAGAATTAAACTACCTAGCGAATGGCCTATTAAATGAACCTCTCCATTAAATTCTGCGTTTTTGCTCTTGAATAATTCATAGGTCTGATTCAATTGTCTTGTAACTTCATCCAAGATCATCTTTTGATAGTAAAGTTCTTGGTATAGTAAGATATCAATGGCAACATCCCCAAATAATTTTCTAAACGGTAAAATTCCACTAACTGTTATATCATTTAACGAAGGTAGGTGCTCACTCTCCTCACTATCCTCCGTTGCAAAGTTGATAGAATGTCTCCATGTGATGGGTAGAACTTGAACACCTGAATTAGTCTCCCAGTCTATCACGCCATTCATATTATTCAAGTTTTGTAATTGCTTGGATTCACGGTATAAGTTCTTGATATTTGTACGAAGTAAATTGACAGTATGAGCGAAATTCACGTACTCATATTTCTTACCTAGAGTCTGACCAATACCATGAACACAAAGTACCAAGTGTTTAATCTTACGTTTGCCATTAGAATCATCATGGTAATCATTGGCGCCGCTGGTTGGAGATGGTGGTAAGGTAGGTTCTGAAGTATTGTTACTGATAGGTAAGAGTGATTTTACTCCTTCAAATAATTCCCAATTGGTTAAATTACCCATATAAGCATCCGGAGAATCACCTTTCTTCGTTGCCTCTTTAACAGCAGTGATATCTTTGTTTACTTGTTCTTGAGGTAATACCTTTCTTTCTTCCTTGAATATTTGAACAGTATTAAAGGACAAATAATTACCTAACCCATATTTCAAATATTTCAGTTGTAATTCCCCGCCATCCATATTCTTCAAGATGAACCCTGTTATCTTTAACTGATCGTCCTCTAGAAACAATACGAACCTCCCCTCCGGGTATTCGCCTTTCAGTTTCCTTACCTCATTCTTTATACCTGCAAGGGATTCCAACTCCTCGGACAACCCCTGAGAAAGAGGTATTCCACTAGAGTTAAACCACAAACCACGGCGTACCTCATATGTGGGTCCATTCCAATAGACTGGTTTAATTACTGATTCTGCAAGGTCGACAGTAAATAAGTTATCTTCACGTACCTGGACCTCTAATGGCGTGTCAGTCTTCTCTTTCTTACGTTCTTGGTAGGCTTTCTCCAATTTTTCAGCATCTTGCTTAGCAAATCTTTTGAACTGTTGAGGTTGAGCAGTTCGGCTCTCAGTCCATGGGATATCGGTAGCATAATACCATGGGGTGTTAATGTACCTCTTCGGTATCAAAGTGAGTGGCTTTAAACGTAGCATGACATGTCTGCCTTCATGTCGAGTGTCTATTAATAGTAAGCATGTGTCTGGTTTGCCTATTTAAGGTCATCAAATTTCGTACCGGAGACTCATTGGCATCGCATATATTGCCGATCAAATCTGTTGAGCAGTGTTACCCAGAAAGAATATTACAAACAGAGATACTATAAAATATCGGTATTAAACTGTTTTTTAAAAATCGAAGATTATTATATAACATATATATGTGGAATTAATCTCTGTGGTTGCTAGAAGCACGTAATTTGGACTTTGCGCGTAAATTATAATGTCTCGATCTTATTTCGCTCTCCGGCAATTGACTTACAGCAAATACATCATGTCTTACCTTCTTGTCAGCTGGTCGCATTCTTTCCTTCAACATCAGATCTGGGTTGTCATCTTCATCATTGTTGTCATGACTGCGTAATGATCTCTTTCTTGTACTCATAGTAGCCATATTCTGAGCTCTTTTAGAGACTCTTGTTGAAGCTCTTGTATCAGTCCCTGTTATTGGTGAAGAAGCTTCTTCTGGTTCGACGGGGCTACTTGAACCCGATGAAGAAGATGACGGTGGCGTGTATGAATCCTCTTTGCTTTCGATCTCTTCAATGTTTTCTTCTTCAATTTCTTCTTCCTCTTCTTCACTTTTCTTTGGGGGATCTTCGTCTTCCCTATCGTCAATATCATCTTCATCTTCACCCTCTTGAGCTAAGAATGTGTTCAAATCCTCCTTTGCATCATCAACCATCTTGATTAAATCCTTAAAATCCTCTTTCTTATATAATTTCTCTAAATGACTAGTTGTTCTTGGTTTTTGTATCTCTATCTTCTCACTCACAGATATATCACTCATCCCACTATGACTCTTTCTTGGTGCAACATTCATGGTTGGAATAGCAATATTATATGGTAAATATTCCTTTGTGGGGTCCATATTCAATTGTTCAAACTTTTTCAATACCTCTGGGTCCTGTCTTACATCAGGTAAAAGAACTTGATTTTTCAGCACAGCAAGTGGTTGTGATGCGTATAGTTTGTGATGTTTAAGTCTTGAATGGTTGACTATCCCCTGTGCAGAAGTAAAACCTGGCCTTCCACATACTACGCATGTAATGACTACAAGAATACCATCGTACCTTCTAAATATAGGTTGGTTATCCTCTGTCTTACCAATTATACCACTGTTGTTTGATAGGCATGACTTGGAATAAGTTCTTCTATGATGTGTATTCATTTGATTTGGTTGAAATTGGTGCAATTCAAACCCGGAAGGTTCGAGGGTCAAAGTTGGAGTTGTTAACATGGTGGTCTTTTTAGATGCTTTCTTCACAACAGAACTAGATCTTGAATTTAGAATAGAATTGTCCATTGGTTGTAATAAATCTGTCTCTGATGTGTTCCCGCTACTTTTACTTCTGGTGAGATAATGATGCATAGGCATGTTACTACTTGCAGATAATGGATTCATATTCTCTATACTACTATTCTCCTTCTCTAGGCTTTGTCTCTTTATTGCTATTAGCATTTCATTATACTTTTCTATTCTATCTATTAATTCTTTATCATCATGCAAGGTTTCTATCAGCGACATCTGAGCATCTACTCTGCTAATATCCCTCCGTATGGATTCAACTTCCTTATGGTTTATCAGCATTTGTAAATTGAGCTTGTCCAGTAACTCATTCTTGGCTGTTACATACTTGAATCTTTCCATATCTTCACTCTCCATCCCTTCCAGATGATTCATCTGGTTACGAACATTTGGCAAGGATACCGAATGAAACATTGCACTATTTAACTCGTCATCATCCCCAGATAATGTGGTTAAGTCATGAGGTGACTTGGGAGTAGCTATTTGATAAAAACTAGGAATATCCTCACGAGATGCTGTGTTCACGTTTTCAAATGAGATCGAATGATGTTCAATAGGGTCAGCATTCCTTACAGCCTCTGAGTTCGTGGTGGCGTTCGTGGACTCAGAAGCCCTGGCTCTGTTTCTATGGGCGGTCATAGGAAAGGGTATATAAATTTAGTATTGCAACAGTTGTTAGTTATCAGATACGCAAGGTTTGCTGCGGGATAACCTAGTACTCACTTTACGTATAACTGCGACTTGGCTGTTGCATCGTTGGTAAATTCTGATTCACACACCTCAAAAGACATGTCCATCATAAACATTAACTACCAATTTTTGCCCCGCCATTTGTTTATCGTGTTGTACGATGTAACTTAATGGTGTGGTGCACGAGTGGTAACTTGTACAGAAGCACCCCAAAGTAGGACTACTCAGTAAGAGCAAATAGCTAAACAATAAAGTGCAAACAGTAGTTGTATGTTATGTTTCTTCACTTTGTGTACATTTGACCCTGTGTTTTCTGTTTTCTTTGTTTCGACACATTTTATTCTGGCATATATTTAAGTATATATCTGAAAAAGTTGGATATATCGCACATATAAAGTAGTCATTATATATGTCAGAAAATCTGAATTTTTAAGTAAACTGCTAATTTTGGCTATTCCCATAAGTAGCGTTTTCTCCTGTAGAATGGTGTGTTGTAGAGTTGCTACTCCTTGTAGATATGTCAGGATTTGAATTATGACCCTGTTTGGAACCTAAATGTGACGTTTCTTGCATCGTTTGATACATAGGATAGTATATTGGAACAATTGGAATTGGAATATACTGATATCTTGATTCTAACCTTGGATTTATTTGATTGTTGACATTTGGGTGCTGAAATTGATATGGCGAATAATGCGACATTGGAAATGGATAAGGTGAATAACCAGGCGAAATGGACCCCATAGGTAAGTACCCTGGATTGAATTGATATGGTTCAGGAAATACATTTCTAGTATTATATATGGATCCCGTGCCTGTTGAACTTGGAGCAGGAGTTGATGTTGACTCTGGTGGCTGATCAAAGTCGTCGTAGTTTAAAGAGCGGTTTTGCTCTATTATTGGGTTATTAATTTTAGATCTTTTAACTTGATATTTACTTACTTCATTGATTTTGATAATATCACTGTCACTTTCCTCCTCGAAGCTGACATCTTGATTTGATCGTTTCTCACTGATAGTGTCAGATTTACCCATTGGTTCGGAAGCCATGTTGGAATTTCTGTTTGCGACTTTTACAACATTGGTTTTTGATTTATTTAAATCATTCTTGCCTTGATTGTTACTAACTTTTACAATTCTTGTTGGTCTAAAATGCTTGACTGAAGCATTACTCTCAGCAGTGTTCACAGTCTTGGGTTTCAGCGCATTCATTCGATGGGATGAGCCTGCTATTTTCTTTCCTTGCATTTTGTTTTAACAAACTGTGAGTTGGTTACATATAAATAATTTCAAGTTTTTCGGTGGCCAATCTATTTAATTCCCTATATATAAATATCAGCGGCTAACTGCAAACCAGTTGCGCAAGTGACACATTTTATCAAGAAACATTTCTAACGCAATACTAACAAAATTTTACAAATATTCACATTGATCTCCGTAAAAGTTCAGACACTCACCACCTTCACGTAGCAGATGCTTTATTTTCTCTTGATGGTCTCCATCTACTCTTGATGCAGTAACTTTCTAAGACAAATTTCAACGCGTTGTTTCTCTCACAAAAAGTTCCCAACTGAAAAAAAAAGTTTCAACTGACAGCAATTTATTATGCAAAAATAACCACAACAATTATATCACCAATACCCTTCAAACGATGCCAATTTCCATCAGAAGAGCAACTATCGACGATATAATTTGCATGCAAAATGCTAACCTGCATAACTTGCCTGAAAATTACATGATGAAGTACTACATGTATCATATCCTCTCATGGCCAGAACTTTCATTTGTAGCAACAACTACCGATATAGACATCAGTACAGAGAAAGAGGAAGAAAACCTGACTTTGGAGGGTCCTGACGGGAACTCCATTAAATTGGACCCAACATACGTGAAACCAGGTGAGAAATTGATTGGGTATGTTTTAACTAAGATGAACGATGATCCCGATGCAGCCAATGAACCAGCCAATGGCCATATCACCTCTTTAAGTGTCATGAGAACATATAGAAGAATGGGTATTGCTGAAAAGTTGATGAGACAAGCATTATTTGCATTAAAGGAAGTTAATGGTGCTACTTATGTATCACTTCATGTCAGGCAATCCAATAGAGCTGCTTTACATTTATATAGAGATACTTTGGAATTCGAAGTGTTGAGTATCGAAAAGAGTTATTATCAAGATGGTGAAGATGCATACGCTATGAAGAAGACTTTGGATTTAGATGAGTTAAAGATAGCCAATTTCCAACATAAGGAAAAGACTACCGCTGTTGAGGACGACTTGACCAGTGACTTACTGGAAGATATTATAAAGGAAGGTGTAGATAACATCATTGTATAAACTAATTAGATTTAATGTAATCTCCATTTGCAACATAATAAAAGAACTAAGCGGAAATACATCCATTATCCTACATGAATAAGAAAATCCAGAACAATATGCATTACCAGGAAATATTTATCATCCATCTGTTTCTACGGTATTCCAAAGCTATAAACTAAATCAAGTTGCCTACATATATAACAGGATAAGATAGGAAGGAAATTCTTTCAATTTTGAAAAATCAGTCGAAGTAAAATTTAGGTAGCTTGAGTTTTTCCACATCGGCACCAAAATTAATTAATGCCTAGAGCCAAATGCACTCATATTCATCATAAAAAAAGGAAAGAACTTCCTGGTTCTTTTAAAATGAAGGTAAAAGTGAACAAATACTTTATTACAATCATATTGGAAAATCTCGCTCTTTATATACTCGAAAGAAATTTTAAATTTAAAATTGGAAAAATTACAAATTTTCATCGTCTTAAACGACAATTGGAAAACTATAGTTAGGGCTCCACCATAGAAAGGTACAGTTATAATATTATGATTCTGTTAATTGGTACTACTATATTTTCTTATATATGCTAATCATCATCTTCTGATTGTTTCTTGTAGACGACCTTGTCAACCTTAATCTCACCGTCAATGTACATGTAGATGTATAAAGTACATGTGCTTCCCTGTATATCCAGAAGACAGAAACTAGGAACATTTGATCCATTGACCTCTAACTCCGATATCTCAATATCTTCTTCCTTAATGGAGTCTGTATCATTAGTTTCCGTTTTATTGTTTCTGTTTGCCTTATCATCATCGTCCTGCTTTGCATCCTCATCTGTGGTACTTTTCTTATTCTCTGCAACTTCTCTCTGTGATTCTTCTTTTGCAGGAACCTCATCAGTACCATTATTATCGCTACTATTCGTTATTATATCATTAATTACAGGCCAGTCAGTATTGAAGGCACCTGTGCAACTACCAGGATTGACGAAGAACTTACCCTCTAAGGTGTAGGCTTCAACATTATGAGTACCACCCCATAACATAATGTCAACGTCTAGTTGACGTGACAAGGCAAGCAAAGAAATTGGGTCATTCCTCGGTACAACTGTATATCCACTACAGCAGCCAATTTTGAAATCACCTTGTTTAATAATAGCATTCATTGGAATCTCCGCTTCTTTGCCATCGACATTTATCACTGGTTCATCAAATTCACCACGTACCATAGTCACATTAGATGATACGCTTTTTGTAAATCTCAAGAATTCCAATGATTTAGAACTGTTGCCTAATACAGCTACATGTGAAATTTTATCTGGTATACTAAGAAGTTTCTTGAACTTTAATGGTATATCCTGAAGTAAATTGTTTAGAAAACAGGGGTTTCATAATTAGTTAGTAATCATGCATATTGCTCGGGATAAATATAATCTATAAACATACAATCGCTCTATCAGGAATATATGCATCGCCTAAAGTCAATACCAGCATCTTTATCTATTTAAATTTCTCTTCCTGTTGTTCTTTTGGCGGCAGCGCTGATAGAGTAGCGTCTTTTATTCCAAATTTTTCGATTTTTAAATGCAAACTAAAAAATGTTAAGTTGTGAATAAATTAATTATGTGTATATATTTACAAGTATGGAACAATGTTCTTAAATATACTCTTTTCCACCCATGTATGATCTCAAACACTCTGGTATTGTGATCATATTAGTCTCTTCGTTGTAGAAGTTTTCTACGATTGCCACGATAATTCTTGGTACAGCCATAGCAGTACCATTCAATGTATGTACATATTCAAGTTTCCCAGCATCATCCTTGAATCTTGTATGAAGTCTTCTACTTTGAAAGTCTCTACAGTTGGAGGTACTACTTACTTCACCAAAAGAGCCCCTACCAGGCATCCATGCTTCTATGTCATATTTTTTGTAGGCTGGATTACCTAAATCATCAGCTGGCATATTTATGACTTTTGCATACAAACCTAGGTCCTTGATAATTTCTACCTGAATATCTTTTAATGATTCTAATAAGGTGTCACTACATTCAGGTTTACTCCAGCAAAACATCTCAACTTTACTGAATTCATGCACTCGGTAAAGTCCCTTAGTATCCTTACCTCTAGCACCTGCTTCAGCTCTATAACATCTACTGACACCTACTACCTTTTTGTAATCCTTCCCCTCATCAAAAGTAATGGTCTGGTCAAAGCCTAGTGCGGCTAAGGTGATCTCTGCAGTAGCAATTAAACCAACATCTTGTCCCTGAACAGCATAAATCTGAGTCTCACCGTTCATATCCCTTGGTCTAAACCCACAAGCATCAATCACTCCTAATCTAGCCAGAGATGGCGGTATCATAAAGGTAAACCCATGTTTGGTAGCTACATCGACTGCATAGTTGATTAAGGCTAATTCCATTCTAGCCGCGTCGCCGATTAAATAGTATGATGAAGTACCTGATGTAATAGATGCATTCTTTAAGTCTATGAGATTTTTGCTAGTCATAATCTCGGTGTGTGATTTGGTTTGTTTATTGGTTGGTTCTTGATTAATCCATTGAACAATATCCTGGGTAGATGGCAACACTGAGCTATGAATTAGGTTTGGTAATGAAGATGCAGTGTCATTGATTGATTCAGTCAATGTAGATAATCTCTGTGAGTGATTTTGAAACCTGCTTTTTAGTTCCTTAATTTGAGGGAGTAAGATATCTAAATTTTTTCTGTTTGTCTTAACCTCTGCCTCTAATTGATTTCTCTCTCTTTGAATAACATTAATATCTTGTTTCAGATGTCTCAATTGATCATATTGAGATGGTAATGCATTTAGTTGAGTTAACAATATGTCTTCTGATACTAGCTTTCTTTTTTTAATGGATGTCTCATATTGGGGGATGTTATCGATTATTGCTTTGATATCAAACTGAGGTTTCTTATAAAAAGTCGAACTTTTCCTCAATGTTGTATGGAACGAACGTCTCAACATATTTCTATTATAGCTGGTTGACCTCTGTAACTTGTATCCTTTGTTCTTCGCGTGTATGAAAGATTCCTTTTGTTATTCAAGCTCCTTTTCATGTACACAAGATATCATAATAAGAGAGGTCCAAACCCGGAGTGTGAATAAATCATTTTAAAATCATATTATTACTATATAATTTAAAAATAAAAGATACTAATTTATATATTGAGAGTGTAATTAAAGAAAACCATTAAGTTGATGCAAAGTCAAGGAAATAATTCCTTAATGACTTAAAATCTCAATTGAGAGAAGAACCATTGGTTCTTACCAGCTTGGTGTCTTTCTTCGAAAGCCTTCTTAATGACCTTCTTGGCTTCTTCACGTTGAGATGGTTCTTCGAAAGTTTCAGTGGAGACAACAGACTTGAAGGATTCAACATCTAAAGTGTATCTGGTTGGTAATAAATGGTTGTAGTTGATGACCTTGATGAATGGCTTGATCTTGGTTCTCTTAGCAACCTTCTTGGCACCGTGCTTCTTGGTAACCTTTAATGGGTATCTTTCAATACCAGCAACTAAGGCATGACCGTAAGTGTGAGATTTAGTACCTTCATCGTGAGGCTTGACGATAACGACCTTCTTACCGGCGTAACGACCACGGACAACGACAGCTATAATAAAAAAATATTATTGAATTTGTTAAATTCAATTAGATAATTGTTAGTAAATTTTGTTTTTAGATGTACATGGAAATGTGGTATTTGATGATTGAAGTTTGAAAGATATTGCATATGCCACTGTATTGCCATAAAACTCTTCTACTTTTCATATAAGCTGTTTAATCATTCATGTTTGGGGTATCCTTATGGTTACAGGATAACACCTTTCGCCATATATGTAACATAATTTTTCATCAGTAAATGTAAGACGGTTCAACTTGATTGAATCCTCATTCATCATATCAAAACTCCACAGTTGTAATCAAAGGTATACGTACCAACTTTACCAGCTTTCAAGAACTTAGCCATTTTTTAACTTGGTGATGTATCTGATTGAATCTGATTTTCGTTAAGAATTAAAGAATATGTACTAAATATTACCAAGTAGATATTTTTTGACTAGGTGAATTAATCAGTTGGAGATTGAAATTGTGTGTACGCAAGCCTGGAAAGGTGTCTCGCTAGGTGGAATGCTAGGAAGTAGCATGGTATTGGGCACATGCTGGGACACGGTGGAGGAACGTAACCTCCTTAGTAGATTCCAGTGAGACACTGCTGCGGCACTGAACCCACAACGAATTTTCCGCCCAGGATCCAATGAGCACCATTGAGATAACCCGCGTCACCGAAAAACTGAACAGAAATTATGAAAAATAAAAATCGTAAAAAAAACGTTTAATTGGTTTATGGGTGCAATTTACGGGTGCAACAGTCACATAAAATGTAAATCATTTTAAATTCTTTAAATTTCCGTTCGCGCAAAAGAGTCTCCCCGTTTGCAATTGATTGTTTTCAGTATAGGCACTATACGTGAAATTTGCCTGGGGAAGCTTCTGTCACTTGGAAGGCTGCAAAGGATTGATTTTCCGTATAAAAGAAATCTGGTATTCGTACATATGAAAGGCACATAAGTATTGGCCTTCTAGTGAAGACAAATAGATACAGGAGTAGCTAATTATTATGGATAAAGATAAGGTTGAGATTGCTATTATTGGTGGTGGGGTCATTGGTTGTGCTACAGCTTATTATTTGACTAAACACCCCTTGTTTGCTCCACATACTCATCACATTACGCTGTATGAGAGCAAAGGGATCGCAGAGGCGGCCTCTGGTCAGGCAGGAGGGTTATTAGCTTCGTGGGCATTCCCTTCCCAGATGGGGGAGATTAGTTTTGAATTGCATAAGGAGCTTGCAGATAAATATGATGGTGATACTGAATATGATTTTAGACTAATGAATACTTTATCCCTTGAGGCCGATATCAGAAATGTCCAATTGGGTAAGAAGCAAAGGGGAACGTATGGATTAAAAGTACCTCGACCAAAGAAAAACGGTGAAAGAAAGAAAGAAGTGACTTATTATTTGGGGTCTGATGACTCTAGTATTGATTCATACTCTAGTGATGTTGACACTATCAATGGTTCTGATGTAGAGAGTTTGGATAGTTTGTCTAATTATGATTGTCTAACTAATAATATCAATTTACAAGCCAATTCTCGTGATAGTAATAGAAGCCCAATACCAAATATGTTGACATGGATCAGAGAGGAATTGGTTGATGACTGGTCAATCTTAGGTGATACTAATTCCACTGCTCTGTTACATCCATACAAGTTTTCCAAATTTTTATTAAAGAAGGCCATGGAGACTAAGGCAGTTGATATTGTCTATGGTAAAGTTATAGGTCTACGTAGGGATAATAAGGAGAATCGTATAACTGGGTTATCCTACATCCCAATTGCCGGTAAGAATGACTCTTCGATATTACCAGGCAAAGTCAGTATGCATCCAATGTCAAGCGTAATTGAATCATTGGGTACCGAACTAGAGGTTAATGACATTCATGATGTTATTGTCACCACTGGGCCATGGACCTCGCGAATCCTTCCCGGTTGTCCAATTAGTGGCTTAAGGGCACATTCTATCACTGTTGAACCGGATAATCAAGCTGTCATTAGCCCCTATGCATTGTTCACTGAATTAAAGATTGATGATACAGAATTTTTCTCCCCAGAGATTTATCCAAGAAAGGATGAAATTTATGTATGTGGTGAAGGTGATACTTCCTTATCATTGCCTGATCCAACCAATAATACCATTGTTAGTGATTCCAAATGTGAGGAATTGTTCTTGTATGCATCCAAACTATCAGATCAAGTAGCCAATGGACGTATTTTGGCTAAACGTGCTAGTTATTTACCTGTATTAGATGTCCCAACTTGCTCAGGCCCAATCATTGGTGAAACCAATGTAAAGAACCTTTATGTCTCAGCAGGACATTCATGTTGGGGGATTAGTAATGCACCAGCAACAGGCAAAATCCTTGCAGAAATAGTGCTAGATGGTAAAGCCAAGACTGCTGATGTTGGGAATTTTAATCCTACGTTATTCTTTGATGCTAGAATTATGTCATGATGAGAGATATTGCCAAGGCCAATAATCCAATTTTTGTGCACGGACACATAATTAGTCATGTTGTATTCTACTACTACTATATTCTAATATGCTCTATTTATTTTTTTTAATGTAATTTTAATGTAATTTTAATAACTATTCTACAAGCCATTGCATGGTTTATGTATGTATACGCATCTTATTCATCTCTGCACGTTGTTTAGTCATCATAATATAGGTAGAGCAATTCTGGGCTTCCTCTCAGCGAATCCGCGTTGACCATTTCCGTTGGAAACTCGCACTACGAAATTAGGGGATCTCATCGGATATATATAAGTAGAAACATATTTCGAAGGATAATACACATCAACAAAGTAATTAAAAGACAAGATAACAAATCCAACAAAATGATGCTATCTAGAACTGCCCTCAGAACTGCTCGTGCCCCAGCTGCACTAAATCTCATCTCCAAGAGAACTAAAGTCACTTTACCAGAATTAGACTGGGATTTTGGTGCATTGGAACCTTACATCAGTGGTCAAATCAATGAGCTTCATTACACGAAGCATCATCAAACTTACGTCAATGGTTTCAACAGTGCTGTGGATCAATTAGCTGAGTACACAGCTCAGATTGCTGCTAACCCATCTCCAAAATTAGCTAGAGATATCATCTCCGTGCAACAAAACTTAAAGTTCCACGGTGGTGGATACACAAATCACTGTCTCTTCTGGAAAAACTTAACTCCTGAACATGACGGTGGTGGCTACTTAGACCCAACCACCTCGCTTTATAAGGCCATTGTTGAACAATTTGGCTCCATTGACGGGTTAATCTCTGTTACAAACGCCAAGTTAGCCGGTGTTCAAGGTTCCGGTTGGGCCTTCATCGTCAAGAACATGGAAAATGGTGGTAAGTTAGAAGTCGTACAAAGGTACAACCAGGACACAGTCACTGGTGCTTTAGTGCCAATTGTCGCTATCGACGCCTGGGAACACGCCTACTACTTGCAATACCAAAACCGTAAGGTCGACTACTTCAAGGCCATTTGGAACGTGATTAACTGGGAAGAAGCCGCCAGAAGATTCGAAGCCAGTACTCCCTTCCCATAGTTAACACAATTAACAATACTATACGTTACATATGATATTTATTTCAACTAGTATAATCAATCATACAAGACATTATCCATGCAAACATTTCTCTGTCGTTTCAAATGCCATGCCGGTATTTCCGCTTCGGGCAACTTTATATACGAACTGTGCGTCGTATTTCAAAAACAATTTGCCAATATTGCGGAACGATTTCGTATAACACTCCGCCACGCTACGAGGAAATAAGGGAATTAACTCTTTGCGAATTTGTGTTAAGTATGAACAAACACATTATTGCTATGTGTCTCTTGAATTCTTCGCTTAACATCTATCGGTGCCTGGGCTATACGACTCGCATGATCTCGGGTCGTTTGGCGGTCCCATCGCTATTATATATTGTCGCCATATATATGTTTTATACAGATACGTATATACTTGTTATATATATATATATATATATATATATACTTATATAAGTACCATTTTCCAGTACAGATTAAGTTTTCTCTTGGATTTGATAAGCAAGCCAAGCATTTTTTTTCACCAATATTAAACAAGATAAAATACAGACATGTCTGAGAACTCCTCCTTAGTCGGTGAGATCCTGGGCTACGCTAATGTTGCCCTTGCTTACTTTCTCGAGTTACCTCTCGCACAGAGACTCTCCATCATAATACTATCCCCATTCATCTACAACATCATATGGCAATGGCTTTACTCCATGAGAAAGGATAGACCTCCAATGGTCTTTTACTGGATCCCATGGCTGGGTTCGGCTGTCGCTTACGGTACCCAACCATACGTCTTCTTCGAAGAATGTCACAAGAAATACGGTGATATCTTTTCCTTTGTCCTTTTAGGTAAAGTTATGACTGTCTACTTAGGTCCAAAGGGTCACGAATTTATCTTCAACGCTAAATTGGCTGAGGTCTCTGCTGAGGCTGCTTATACTCATTTGACTACTCCAGTTTTCGGTAAGGGTGTTATCTATGATGTCCCAAACAGTAGATTAATGGACCAAAAAAAATTCGTCAAGGGTGCCTTGACTAAGGAAGCCTTCAAGAGTTACGTGCCTTTATTTATCGAAGAGATTAACAATTACTTGAGAACCTCTAAGCACTTTATGGCCAATGAAAAGAACACTGGTAAGATTAACGTCATGGAGACTCAACCTGAAATGACTATCTTTACAGCCTCCAGAACTTTGTTAGGTGAGGAAATGAGAGCTAAGTTAAACACAGATTTTGCATACCTTTACACAGACTTAGATAGAGGTTTCACTCCAATTAATTTCGTATTCCCAAACTTACCATTACCTAATAACAAAAGAAGAGACCATGCTCAAAGGACTATTTCAGATACCTATTTGTCCCTGATCGAAGAAAGACGTCGTAACAACGATATTCAAGATAGAGATTTGATCGATTCCCTAATGAAGAACTCCACTTACAAGGATGGTAAGAAGATGACTGATAGAGAAATTGCTAACTTATTAATTGGTGTTCTAATGGGTGGTCAACATACCTCTGCTGCAACCTCCGCCTGGGCTCTATTACACTTAGCTGAAAGACCAGACGTTCAAGAAGAATTATACCAAGAACAAATGCGTGTCCTAGATAACGGTAAGAAACCATTGACTTTCGAAGCCCTTGAAGAAATGCCATTATTAAACCAAACCATTAAGGAAGTCCTAAGATTACATCATCCATTACATTCCCTTTTCCGTAAGGTCATCAAGGATGTACAAGTCCCAAATACAACTTATGTTGTTCCAAAGGGTTACCACGTCTTGGTCTCCCCAGGTTACACTCATTTGCAAGCCAATTACTTCCCTGAACCACATACTTTAAACATTCACCGTTGGGATAACGATGCTCAATCATCTTATTCCGTAGGTGAAGAAATTGATTACGGTTTCGGTGCTATCTCTAAGGGTGTCTCCTCCCCATATTTGCCATTCGGTGGTGGTAGACATAGATGTATCGGTGAACATTACGCTTACTGTCAACTGGGTACCATCTTATCTGTCTATATTAGAGATTTCAAATTCAAATATCCAACTCCAGATGGAACCGTTCCAATATCTGATTTTACCTCCATGGTTACTTTACCAACAGGACCAGCTTATGTTTGTTGGGAAAAGAGAAACCCAGAGCAAAAGATTTAATGAATTTAGGGTACCGTTACATATCTTATTTATAAACTACTTATTTATAACACGAAATTATTTATATGATACATTGACAATATATGGTTGTGTGGAATTGAAAAGGCATATATCATTAGAGTGTCTCATCTGGAACCATAATCTTGATCTTTTTAATTAACTGAAATATATCATTTGAGCTTATCAAACAAAGTAAGGTATTCAAAACTATATGTAATAGAAGTATAGATTGAAGTTGCTTTAAGACAGTATGCTTTGCAAGTAAGGACAAGTTAACCCACAACAAAAGGTTTATTCACATCCGTTAGTAGCATCGTAGTCATGAATAAAAATGACATAGTAAATATTATTATAATTAACATCATTATTTTAAACTAAAATTATACACTGGTACCAAAGAAGTAATTATAAAATTTTAAATATTGTTGAGTTTCACCTCTCTGTAATTGTTCGATCATGACAGGATCAATATCCTCTTCAAAGGAGACATCCTTTTGTGGAATAGGTTCATCCAAGACAAAACTACCTTCTTGTTCAAGATCAAGAGCCTTTAATGCCGAATCGTCATCTAAATTTAATATTGGAGATGATGTATTTGATGTCTGTATTTGCGGGCTTAATGATTCGAATGATGAGTTAGATGAAGGAGATATCACATCTAAAGATCTTTTTGGTTTTCTTGGTTTGTATTTTCTCTTAGGTTTTTTGTAACCCTTGAAATTATCTGATTTCATAACTAGCGTATTATCCCCAGACTTCGATAAGACTTCATTCATATTTGTATCGGTCGCAACGATAGCCATTGCCTCCAGAGCATCTTTATTAAGTAAAACCTTTGGTTCAACGATACTTTCAGCCGTAGAGATAAATCTGGACCCAGTTGATGTCTTGATCATTTTCAACTTATTTTGGGTCTTCTTCTTTTTAGTCTTTGAATTATTAATCTCATCAATATATTCTTGAGATAATGCACTACATTTACCAGCTTCAATATGCTCCTTGATCCATACATCAGTATTTGGGAAAAATTCATTACACTGAGCACAGTGACCTGATAATTTACTACGTTCACTTGGTTTAGTACCCTCTGGATAATCGAAGTGTCTAGCTTTTAAATGAGTTTTATATGTATCACGTCTTGAGAACCCTCCGGAAATGTGACAACGCAACTCCGTTGGAGCGCTAGCCTCGAAGTAAGGACAATGATATGCCTTTTCTATGGCATGTTTCTTTATATGACGAGTTAAATAGCCTCTGATTTTAAATCTAGCATCGCAATAATGACAAACAAATGAACCTTGTTCATTGTCATCCACTCGAGCTTGTGGCGGATTACTGCTTGATAGAATAGGTGAAACACCACCCCCACTCGATGGGGAAATTGGCATTTGAATACTATCATGCTTGTATGCATTCTTATTGATATTTTGGACGGTTATGCTATTATCAACAAGGTTCATGTTCATATTCATGTTCATGTTCATGTTCATATTCATATTCATGTTCATGTTCATGGTCATGTTCCTATTCATGTTCATATTCATATTGTTGTTGTTTGTCATAAGTGCTGGAATATTAAAATTAGGATTGTTCAGTTGTGGTTGTGGTTGTAATTGTGGTTGTGATTGTGGTTGTGGTTGTGGTTGTGGTTGTGGTTGTGGTTGTGGTTGTGGTTGTGGTTGTGGTTGTGGTTGTGGTTGTGGTTGTGATTGTGATTGTGATTGTTGCTGTGGGTTCCAGTTAGAAATTATTCTCCCATCTGGAGCCATTTGTAAGTTCATGGGATTCATTGAAACATTCATTGAACATGGAGATGCCGAGGAGGCTCTTGCAAGCACCGCATTAATGTTGTTCTTCTTTGGGAACAATAAATTTTCTGGCGCTTTGGTCTTATTCTGTGTAACGACTTTACTTTTTTTTTGGTCCTCATTTAAGGCTTCTAAGTCATCTTGATCGAGTGCCTCTATTCGAGATTTGGTCTCACCCATAGACGGTATAATGAGACACACGAGCTGTATGAAAAACCTAACCAAAGTAACCCATGAAGAAGTGTTTCCCTTGTCCTCCTTGTTATTAGAGTAAGCCAATGTAGATATAGTAGGCATGTTTGGACTTGTAGATTGTTACTCTATTGTATAAATATAATACTTGCAGCAATGAGTTTCACATTTTCTAATACCAAGGAACGTTCGAAAATTTTATTTTTTTTTCGAAAAGAGGAATCGGGTAACTCCAAAATCACGTGTAGATCACGTTACCTATACCAATTTTTATGTATCTTTAATTTTAGAAACCTGAAAAATTCTATCAGCTTTATATATATATACGTACTAAATTTGTAATTACTTCGCCAGTGGGTCCAGCTCAAACTGTTCCTCCTCGTCCTCCTCCAGGAAGGGTACAGAGGTCTCCGGTTCAGTCTCCGTTCCAGTTAGCGTCTTCTTCTGGCCCTGTATATACCGGAAGTAATTGTAGTAGCAGACATCTGTCAGTACCACAGAAACCCCAATCCAGTTGTAAAATCCACTAAGCCTTTCATGGAGTAGCACCATTCCAACGAGAATCGTGAGAACCTCTTTCACGATACCTGCAATGGATAGCGTCAGTACTCTTGTAATTTGTAGGATACCGAACTCACAGAACGTTAGAACAAAGACGAGAAACCCTGGAATGACCATCAATGTGATTCCGAGAGCAATGCTTCGTGGAGTTGCTGGTGCATCTGGGGAGAAGCCGTTTTTAAATAAATTGGATTCGAATAGACCTGGGAACGGTCTTTCTAATATTAGAGAGGTAAGTACCAACGTTCCACACATCATAGGGGCTAGTTGGTATATTGTGTATATTGGATGACGTTTCTTTGTGCTTGTCATGGCTTTGTTAATTTCATCAAGGTCACCTTCTGGTACAGTTTCTGATTCGTGTCGTAGGATCAACTGTGTGTAGACCCACCTCAGCCCAGAAAGACAGCTACTAGCCAGAACCAGCAGACTACCAAACACAATTAACGCCTGATCACGACGTTGGTTCTCATCGCCATTGTCAGGGCGATATACCATCAGTACAACACCAGAGAACATAATGGCAACGATCATACCTAATTTCCAATGAAACTTTTCCAATCGAAACACACAACTGAATAGCAACACAAATGCAATGCTAGATGATTTGATAATAGTGTATACAGTCAAGGGTACGAATTTGAAAGAGACATTGCTGAAGCCAATATCACCAGCAGTAGCAACAGCCGTTGGAATAATGTATCGTGTATAGAACTTCCATCCATCGCGTTTGGTTGTTGATTCTAGTTGCCCTTCTTCCTCATGACCTATTTGACTTCTACCCCAACGTGCCTCTCGAATTCTTATATATATAAGTGATAATATCCAAAGGGTCATCTGATGAAAAGATGTTACTAGGATTGGATATGTTACACCAAGACCTCCTTTAGGGTCAAACATCCATCGGTTGTATACGGAAAGAGTTATTGACGATCCGTACCATCCAATGATGTATATTGCAATGGCTTGCCACATGATTTTGGTTGGTTTCCGGGAGAAGGCTGAGATAAAGAGCTATGTATGACACCTCCAGATGTACATTTTTTGTTTTATTTTCTGACGCGTGGAAAATTTGCCATATTCCAAAGCCCATGTGCAAAATGAAAATGACGTTGTACGTTGTATGTTGAATGTTGAATGTATATAACTGTATGTGTAAATCATATGTACGAGTGTTATACTCTCTAGGACTTTTTTGTAGGCATTAATGGTTTAAAAGTATTCATATTCAGTAAGTCCGCTCCACTAGTATTCACATTAGGGCTCTTATCCTTCTCGGGATTTCCTAGGATTACCATCTGTTTGCTAACAGAACCAGTACCGCTATGTGTGTTACTTGGTGGTGATTTAATAGTAGTAGAGGCCTCAAATTCACCAAAATCATCATCTGAACCGCTTTCCATCTCTTGATAATGATCGACTGTGTCTTGGTTGTTTAAGTTGATAGGTGCATTGCTAAAATCTTCAATATCAAATAGAGCATTGGAGGATGTATTTACATTGGTTGCTTCTGTGTTAGGTTTGAGTGAAGGAGTAAATATATCCATCGATTTTATGTGGGACTCCGGTATTTGTGGGTTTACTTCGACCTTCAAAGGTTGCTCTACTGTCATTTCCCTTGGTTTTTGTTCTCTTAGTTCAATCTTAAAATCAAAGTCGGTATCAGCGATATCATTATCACAACTGGGTATAGTGAATCCATCTTCAATATCATTTTCCTCGTCTTTTTTTATATCCTTCTTTTTCTTAGACTGTTTGCTGCTTTTACTTCCCCAAAACCAAAGTTTACTCTTACTTTTTTTATTCTTCTTACCATCTTTCTTATTCTTCCTTGGTAATTCCTTAGCAACAAACGTGGCCAATGGGTTTACCCTAAATTCAGTCCTACTACTACCTTCTGTTCCTGAAAGTGTTGTATTCGAAGAATTAACAGCATCCCCGGAATACAAGTGGTTATCTTCACCGTCATCGTATTTATCTTCATCATCATCAAGTAAAATGTGTCTCCAGGACACACTACTACGCTCCAACCTAGCCAATTTATCAGAACCAATCTTATATAGTCTTTGATTTATTGTTTCGCTTGGTTGAGCCTTTTTGGTAAAATCTGTTAATTTGATCTCATTCGCGTCTACAACCAGTTTCTTCTTAGTTGGTGATTCAATCCCAGATTTATGACTCCATGAAAATATAACAGGTACGTCTGACTGCAATGCTGCTGTATTTGGTAATTGTGATGCAGAATTTTGTTCTTCCTCGTACCATCTTTTCCCAAACTCTATGACCTTTTGATGTAGTTTGTTATCCTTTGTAGACAATTTTATATCATGTCTAGTACCAAATAAGCGATTCATCAGTTTACGCGTCCCCTGAAGTTCATCTAACAATGGATATAAACTAGGATTCTCAGTCCTTCCACTATCTTCACATGTATCAGCCTCTACAATCAATTGATTCAGTACCCCACTAATATCTTCACACGGTATTATATTCATCTCCTTATTTATCACTCTACAATGTTCTTTATATTACAACTGATAACCAGTACGCCATTCAAATTGTGTATATATGAATCTTGGTAGTTACAGATAAACTGTCCTCATTGGAATCTAAATACAGGCCTATTTTTATGTAAGGGAAAAAAAAATAATCTGGAAAAATTTCGAAATGTAACACTTATATCATCTCGACAGAAATATTCACAGATATCTAGAATGATACTATCTTCTCTCCCACAATTTCCAGATAATAAATTCTCTATTGCATTATATGAAAATGTTACAAATATGGAAGAAATACGATCTAAGATCGCAGAATTACCATTTGCTTTCATTGATCCTCAAACCATTTGTTCTACCGAACAACTAATGGCAGCAATGTACAGGGTGATGATGGAACAAAAATATAATAGACTAAGAACTAAATCTCTACATTCAGAATTACTATTATGTCTTTCACCAACCTCTAATATCGGTGATGCATTTAAAAAGTTTGGTGTGAAAGAAGATTCAAAGGCTATCATATGTGTCGAAATCATTCCAGTAAATAACGAGAGCAAAGATAAGAATGCATTCATTAAGGGTTCTGAGATCGAATTTAAGGATGCTAGTTTAGCGAAGTTTTACGATGAGGAGTTAATTAAAAAGGTATGAAAAAATGCATACTTATCTTAAATCGGTGGATCAATTTACTAACTTTTATTAATTCTTAATTTAGACATATAAATTGGAAAATTCTTTTCATCCAGGCTCCACAGAGGCTCTTTCAAGGGCATTGGTGGATGTTATTCAATTAAGAGGCATATAGATGTTTTGGATGGGGTTGAAAATATTTGACTTATTAATTATTTAAGTGCACAGATTTTTCTAAATAAATTATAATAACAAACCTACAATCGTTATAAATCAATTAGATCTCTTCGCTCTTCTTGAAGTTGGCAAAATGGTTGACTAACTCTAATTCAGTAGAAAGTGTATCGTATCTGTAATTAATTCTGATATCAGGAACATTAGTTCTAACGACGTCATTACCTGCGACGCCTGGTTTTTCAAAATTCTTACCAATCCAATGTTCCTTAATTTTAGCTTCCCAACCACTTTGTAAGACGGAGTTTCTTGCCAATTCACACATATCAACATTAGATAACTTGTAAATTTGTGCAGCGACAGAATATTCTTCAATCAATGGTTCTCTGGTGTAAGAAAATTGTAATGGATCATCCGTAGATAACGAAACGTTTAGACCTCTCTTGAAATATCTTGGGAATGGATTCTTATCATAAGTTAAGAATAATGCATTGTTTGATAGAGGAGACATGGCAACACCAATTTGGTCTAAATAATACAGGTATTGTACAAATGGAACCTTTCTTAACAAAATACCATGAGAAATACCTTGGGCTAACAGGTAAGCCGAAACTAAATGTTCCGGGTCACCAGCTTCACCACAATGTGGTCTTAAAACAAGAGTATTGAACCCTCTCTTTTGTCTCCATTGGTTTAAGGATGCCATGCTTGAGTATAAGTAATATAGATAATAAGAATATGGAGGATTTTGAGCAGATTCCCACAAAGATGGTTTTGGATACTTTCTGTGGAAACGACGATCAACCTTAGATTCATCATCGACAGAATCAAACCCAATAACTCGTTGTAAAAAGACGTGTAACTTTGGGTGAGATTGTGGGTTCTTTGTGACTTCAAATAGTGGTTGGAAAAGATTCTTTAGAACATCATTGAAGTTGTCAACAATACCAGTTTTCTTGTAGATGTCATATAAACGTGGGATTTGAATTAACCAACGGACATTATGAGAAATGACCTTGTTATCAACAACCCAGCCAGCTAATTTATCCCATTCGTCCAATGATCTACCGTAAATGGAGATTCTATATTCACAATTTTGATACTTGGAATTCTCCAAGTCGAAGAGAACTTGTTTAGTGATTTCAGCTAAGTAACTGCCCTTGATATAATTATTGGTTTTTAAGAAAATTTCTCTTAAACGAGATTCACCAATTGGATTATACTTCAAATTGAATTTGTCAAATCTATGGAAGGTATCTTTATGGGCATGCATATCCAATGTATCGATGGATAGATCATAACCAGTTAAGTTCAAAGAACGGAACACCTCATCTAAGGTTAATAACTTACCATCTCTGAAAATAACCTTTTCATCACCAAAATGTCTCAATTTATATTTAATGAAACGTAATAAGTGCTTCTGGTTCATACAAGCAGAGTGATGAACGTGAGTATCCACTTTTCTGACATTGTAAAAATCTCTATGTGGGTTCCTTTTAGAAACACTAGTCTCTTGATATTCGTTTAACAAGTAGTATAGATTCCAACGTGCCTCTAAGTATTGTAATCTTCTAAAGGCAAAAGATTTAGCTGGACCATCAGAAGAGATAGCAATGATTCTTTCTAAATCCAAATAGTAATCACGCAATGTTGGAATGGCAGCAATTTGATCATTGGGGTCGCCAGGCTTGTGAACAATGAAACTGTCGTCAGAATTCAATGAGTAATCCCAGGTACTATCCTCACCAGGGATAATACATTTGTCAAAGTCAAAGACCTCAGAATCTGGTCTGTTTGTAACGGCAATTACAGTTTTAGTTTCAGCGTTATATGATGGTTGAGGCGGTGGTGGGTAAACCTTCCAATCAGGGGAGTTCTTTGGATTTTGGTCGTTTCTTTGGCAAGATAGGTCTTGGTATTTAGCCCTCATATCTCTACAGTCCTGAACCTTGACATATAAATCAACCAATTCGGGAGACGGATCATCCAAAAATTGTTGTGCAGCATCCTCAGCTAACATACCCATCTTGTATAATGTGTTATTATTCATGGATCTTGTAGAGGCAGCATCATCAGCTGTCTCCCAGATTGGTCTTGGTGTGTCAGGAACAGTGTATTGTGCATTGGCAGATAATGTTCTACTCTTTTTATTAGCAAGGGTACTTCCTGGAATACCACAGTTTGTAAAATGGGAAGGTTGCTCCATGATAGCGGAGTTGACATCATGCTCATCGACAGCAAGTTGTCTAGAGTTCTCCTCTAAAAGTTCCTGATTCTCATGGTACGAGAAATTTGCAGAAGTAGTCACGATTTCATCATCTGGAGTTTGAGAGGTAGAGGAAATCTGGCGTTCCAAATTTTTATTACCATCTTTTCTTGCATCTTGGTCTAGTAAAAGGCCAGATTGGGCTTCCAACTCGTCATGAGAAGGAGCAGGTTCCAAAGATAAATCTGAAAAATCATTAGCAGATTGTTCTACGTTCATTTCGGTCCAATTAAGATCCTTTGTTTTTTTGTCAGTAACTAGATGATTAGATAATCTTAATGATTTCACGATCTTAGTTTTTTATTAGAAGAGAGCGCAAATCTAATAACAATTAATTTATAGAGTTTCGAAGTATATTCCTCTCTGATATGATATACCACTTGTATGGAGCAATCACTTCTCTAATGATGGAATATATACGACCTTCAAGAATGTTTACAAATCTTCTCAATTCCCCAACCACCCTTTTCATCTAATTTAATAATTACACCCCCCCTCCCATTGCAATTTCCAGTATCGAATATAGTCTCTAACGAAAAAATTTTTCTTGTACCATTACCCGGCTTTAGGGTAATGATTAGGGCTTGAGTATTTTTCCTTCACATGGAACAGGGCTTTGTTAGGGCATGAATATTTGTTTAGAGATTTCCCGTTTCGGAGAGAGGTTTATGTTGTCCACAAACAAAAATTTGGAAACTAAGGCGATGATTCTAGTATATCTTGTTATCATCTGGCTTCTTGGGGTATTTGTTCTCAAACAAGAATCATCAAGTGAACAAAATATAATATATAATGGATTCCGAATATCTAGAAGAAGGATTCGATCCAAAAAGTTTGAAATTATCCCAGTTAAGAGGGATCCTAACGTTAAACAATGTTGAATATCCTCCAAGTGCCAAAAAGAAAAGGTTATTGAACCTTTGGGAGCAACACATCGTTCCAATATTGCCGGAATTGAGAGAAAAATATAGAAATGTCATCCCTAGTAGTGAGGGTATTGTGAAGGCTACGACAAATACAAAAAATAAAAAGAGAGATAGAGATGCGATTATGGAGGAAGAACAACAGGAGGGAAGTGAAAGCTCTAGTGAAGAATCAGCTATTTCTATCCCAGAACAAGTCAAGGTATCAAAGTCTGGTAAGGTGACTGGAAAAGAGCCAGTTACTCCCAACAGTAAGAAGAGAAAGACTGAGGATCAACCAAACGTAAGAAAAACTCCTTTACTGGAAAAAGTCCAACAAAAAAAAACCTCAACATCCCCAGTCAAGAGCATCGATATCGAAAGATTCATGGTTGAGTCAGACTCCTCATCTGGTGAATCATCTCCAATGGCTGTCAATGGTAGACAATCTGTAGGTATTAATCAAGAAGGCACTAGTAAATCAGTTCAAGAACCAAACAGTTCTGCAACCGAATTTGATTTTTCATACAAGAGAAGAACAATTTCCCCAGATTTGAATAAGCTGAAGGTTTCTCCTGAGTTTGCAGCTCAATTAAAGAAGGCTAGCAAAAATACGGACGAAGATTCAGTTCCCGTCACAGATGTAATTACTAATAGGAATATGACCGAATCATTATCTGGATTACCATTAAGTATCTCAAAGGAAATTCCTGAAATTCCTCTGGTTCAATCCTTAGAAACCCCAGAAAAGGAAAATGTTGATTTTGACAACCTAGCCAGTTTTAAGAAGGTAAATGATAACTTGGAAAAGGCTAACACCTCACACCTTGTTGAAATAATTGATATTGACGAGATGTCTGATGCTGATGAGAAGCCAAAGATTGAAACACCTGAACTTCCGAGTAATTCAGAAATCCAAAAGGTAGAAGAGCTTGCCAAAGAAATCGAGAATCAAACTGAAAACGACAAACGCGAAATTGTGGATGATGTCTCATTAGACGATGAGAGAATACCAAGTTTTAAAAATTCTCAATATTCAATGAATGATGACTTAACGACTTCTGAAGATGAGATAATCGCTGAGTCGCCTACAGTTGCTAAGATTGAGAAACTAGATACCCCTGAAGTCGAAGTTGAACTCTTCGGAAAAAGAACTAAGAATATTAATCCCAAAAATGTAAGAATAGAAGAGATTTTGAGTGATACTTCTGAAGGTAGAGGTGCTAAATGTATTTTGAAATCTACTTTAAAAGTTTTGTTCAACTTACTTCTATTGTTATCTGTGTCAGGTTCTGTGTTATTTGGATTGTGGTATCGTCAACAAAAGTTGACAGTCGGTTTCTGTGGTCAAGAACTTCCAAGCTATAAATTATCCCAGATATATCCAGGTTACAAGTATTTAGACAAAGTTGATTCATTTCTACAGAAGTATGAACCTGAATGTGTTCCATGCCCAAGCAACTCTATCTGTTACCCAAATTTAATGATGAAATGCAGACCAGAGTACGCTTTACAACCATCTAAATTTAGTCTATTTGGTTTAATCCCAACCATTGGTCAATGTGTGAAAGATGATAAGAGAGAGCGTCTGATTAATGAAATGGTAGAAAAATCCCTGGAATTTTTGAGAACCAAAAATGCACAAATCGCTTGTGGTGACAGCAGTAATGATTTCGACAGCGGCATATCTGAAGAAGATCTCTATAAAATATTTGGCGAAGCTCGTGCTCCATGGATTGGTAAAAATGAATATGAAGAACTTTGGGATGAAGTTGTAAAAAATTTGAAAGATGAACCTGAAATTATTTGGAGGCAAGTGAGTAATTATTTTTTATTTAACGAGCAGAAGAAGCATTTTACTAACAAAATTACTAACAATTATGAACAGTTACTCGACAGTCGATTTAACCTTTCAGTCAACTCCAACCTCGATGTACCCTCCGATAACATTCAAGGGCAGGAGAGACATTTTCAAGAAACAAACAAAGGGAGGGGTTACGGATATTTTCGATCAACATCCAAGAAGTACATCGGACTAAGATGTAAATTTGAGAGGGAGATCTACCAGACGTATAGGAGGTATAGGTACATAGTATGGACATTGGTTATTTTGATGGGTATCTATAAATATTTGGCATTCAGATTGAAAAAATACTTTAAGGAAAATGCCCAAATAATAGAACTAACAGAACAGACAATTGATAAATTGAAGAAAAATAAGGGACATAATAAATCAACACCTTATTTAAGTACAGTTCAATTGCGTGATATTCTCCTTTCAGATGTCACGAATTTGAAGTACAGAAATTACCTATGGGAACAAGTTGTAAAAAAACTCGGGGAAAATAATACTAATATCAAATCGTCCTTAATTGAGGTACATGGAGAAATTATGAAATGTTGGGAATGGATAGGTCCCCTTGATAATAAAAATGAGGAGGACGGAAATAATTCCGAAAATTCTGAGGAAAAGCAGAGATAATCTGTGGGAATTATAATGTAATTATAATGTTTTTATAGCAATTTTATGTTAATGAAATTAAACTTGGACAGTGAGGTGATTATATCTCGTGAAGTTAAGTTTTAAGCCAAAGCAAAGTAAGGGACTTTCCTGACATTTTAATTTTACAGAAATTGTTTGGATATTATACATTCGTTTTTTAAGCAAACTGGCCTTTATTGAAAATCGTCGACATTTGTAATAATAATACTTACTGCAGTGCTAGCAGAGACAAAAAATGTATACGCAACCCAACTACTTTTGAATCGTAAATAATACTACATGTTAACATAACCGTACTTAATTTCAGTTTAAATAAAGTATTATGTAGGAAAACTGAATAATACTTTTTAATATTCCTTACAATATAGTGAAAAAATTTCTTTATTGAATTAACTATGTGTACATACATATCTTTATGTCATGGAGTCAAAACATAGGGTTGATTTTTCTTAGAGACCTTCTCGTGGTTGAGCATGATAGACTTTGTAACTAGACGTATGAAATGTCAGTTAAATAGTTAATAATTTACAGATGAATCTTCTTGTTTTTTTATAATATATAGACATAAAATATATATAGAGTGTGCCATTCTAATAATCGATTCTCCTCATTTTCTGTCATTTATATTCCTTCATTTTGATATTAAAATATACTTCACAGATGGGTAAGTGCCACTCAGGTAATTTATTACAAGCTTGTTTAATCGTAAGTGAAATTTTCTATCATCTTTTCATTTGTCGGGTTGATGATAATATTCCTGCACTAACCACCCTAAAACATTTTAGGGTTCAATCTCACAAATTAATACCAGATTGTGAACAAGTTATTTGGTAGTCTTAGCTATGTTTAATATTACAATGTAGGTGTTTTGCAACTCAACATTTTCTCTTTGTTTATTTATTTCCCTGAAATATATTATTTTATTAAAAATTATTTTTAATGAACAAAATAAATTAGAAATTAGATAATCAATTATTCAAAAAGTCAAAGTTTTTGTTAAACCCTAACATTTTTAGGATGATTAGTGCAAGAATATTAGAGCATGGAGAATTTACCACTGAATCAAAGGAAATGACAGATGGTAAAACATTTTCACTTATAATTGAATAGGCTTTTACAACATCATCTGAGTGCTAATGGTTCATCTGTGAAGTATATTAAACTGTCCAAATTGAAACGTATATAAATGGCAGAAAATAACGACAATCAAATATTAGAATGTCACACTTAATGTATATTTTATTTTTGTATATTATAAAAAAAGGAGAAAATTTATCTGTGTATTATTCACTATTTGAAATGACATATATCACGTCTAGCTATAAAACCAATCATGCTCAACCACAAGAAACTCTCTTAGAGTTTTCTACTTAATCTTCATAAAATATAAATGCAAAAACTCTTCAATATACACACTCATAGATAACTACATTATTCCTCTAATACTAAAGCCAAAAATCCTTTTTAATATTTTCTTAAATAACCGAAAAAATGCTTTTATGGATTTGGCTTTCGGAGATTTAAAGGATTCACCTTTGGTCTACCAACTTCTCTTCTGGTAGATCTTGGTATATTCAAGTTATTTCCAATTGAAATATGAGAGTTTGGATGAACAACTCCTGATGGGGGTGCAAACCTGGATCCTGACAGCTCATTAGGTACAGTAGTTGAAGAAGTAGTCGAAGACATAGGTGGAACAGTGTTCGAACTCACAATTTGCTTTTCTGTAGATTCATTACTCGTAGAATTGGTAACTTCGTCTGTTGAGCTGATGGCTTTTGTTGCAGTGATTGGATCCAGTTGTTTACCTTTCGCGGCAAATTTCTGATACATAGAGTCGCGAGAAGATGGTGCACCATTATCCTTTAAAGTACTAGCTGGAACCGGTTTTGAAGAACTTTGATCTATTGTATGCTTAATCGACTGTGCTTGATATTTCGGGTCAAAAATATTATCATGATCTATTTTACTATTGTTCTGTACCGAAGTTGCTGCTTTTGCCGTTACAAACGTTACAGATTCATCGTTACTTGCTTTCAAGGTGGATATTTTTGCAGCTATTGCTCCAGGTTGTATATTTTTGCGATTACCCATATTAATAAGATCATCATCCTGAAAATCATCACTTAGCATGAAAGAATCATCTAATAAATCTTCTTGGCTTAGTTTATAATTTGCACTTTCATTTACAGGAGTTTGTTTAGGACCGAGTGTCTTAGTCTTGATTTCGCCTACTGTCAATGATTCAGACCGATCTTGAACCGATGTAGCGTTGTGTACTGCTTTCGCAGGATTTGGAGTGTCTGTTTTGATATCTGTTTGAGGATTACCAATTTTTACGAGCTGTCTACGTTTATTAGAATAGCCATAATTAGCATCTGGGTCAATCGTATTAGATCTTGAATTTTCACTAATTTCATCAGAAGGACGAAATAGATTTCCTTCATCAAAATCAGGGGGATCAAACTTCACTTTATCAATCTTTGCTAAGAAATCTTTATCATACAGACAATTACCCAGCGCATTACCGAATCCCCTGAGTGCCCTCTTAAGCGCATCTGTAACAGACGATTTTTTAGCCCTTTCAAATGCAGCCGCCTTTCTACGTTCATTCTCTACAGTACCATAGCCTATATCCTCTCTATAAGTACCATTAGCAAGTGTTACACGAACAATCGCTGTGCAACCAATACTATATTTCCCCTGTCTATCGTCGAGAAAATCTATTGTTACACTTTTAACTTCAGTTGACCAGCCATTGTAACCAAAAATCTGATTTGCCAAATTAATAGCCCTCCAACCTTCGATATAGGCTACTCGACTGGTGCCAAATCCAACTCTTTTGGATATATATTCTGGTCCAAGTTTCTTATCTAGCTTTGCCTGAACATCTTCGACATTCATGCTAAACAATTTCTTCTCCTCCATTTTTGAACGGTTAAACTTCTATCCAGACCAAGCTTCAAAGAATGAATGTTGTTTCGATTGCTCGGTTGCTTGACTCTATAGACTCTCTACATCTCACCTTATCAAACGTAAATAAATGATCTTCGCGTAGGTGGCAAACGCCTAAACATGATCTGTTACCCTCACTATAAATTTTTAGCGTAAAAAAATTTATTAATTCAATGAATAAGAATAAATAATAGTGTGAGAATAGGTAAACAGCAACGCAATTGGAGCTTGTTGGATCCAGTTGTTTAAGAAATAGCAGTGTGCAAGCAAATTTGATTTATTTCTCTTCTGAATACGGTCATTGAATATTCTCCAACGTGATTCACAAAGACTGGAAGACCCATATAGATATATACTTACTTTACAATAATGGTAGAGACTTCCAATAATTTGCACTCAAAATATAGTTACAATACTATTTTTAGTGACATATGCAAGACCCGTTTTAATAATATGGTTGTTAGGTTTTTCCTCAATATAATAATCATCCAATCCCTATTTGCTACATTAATATCTGAATACAACTCATCTTTCATACAAGGAGTACTCATCTTTTTACCAAAATTTGTTCTCCTGTATTCAGTATCCTTATTCATCATTATTACAAGGAAAAATTATTTGCATGTAAAGGCATTAGGATTTTCCACTTTTTCTACTCAAATCTTGGGCCAGTTGTGCTCGTTTAAGTTTGCTGTGTATCAGGTACTATATTCCACCTCAAGTATATTTATTGGTTTAGCAATTGGTGATTGTTTGAGAGTTACTTCGCCAGGCCAACTAAATGCTCAATACTATAGAATATATGTTTGGATATTAATACCAACCATTTATACTCTACAGCACTTAATATTTGACCTAGACAAACTTACATTTGCAATGGATGCACAACATCAAGCTCCACAGAAATATATTTCAACCAGGGTATCAAAAATTTTAATTAAGAGTGGGTTTCTAACTTTATTATCATTGTTGATATCCCCATTTGTGTTTGGTGCTGCAAGACAATCGTGGTTTTTGAATTTTGGCTCTCAATTGAAATTATTAATGTTGGCCTTCTTAATCTTTTTGAATTTTGAGTTCATCAATATCGCATTTAATGCTCACATGTCAATTGGTTGTTTACATAAAGGGAAGCCAATATCTTCGCTATCTTCAACTCCGATCGAAACTTTGATTAGCGGTTTAAGTTCAAGCAAATCATTTACTAAGCTGACGGCTTTCCAGGAATTATCTTACAGAGCAACTTCTCCTGATACATCATTACGATTACCAATTTACAATAATCCATACACAAATACAAATCTATGGTCTGGTATTTTAAAGGAATGTCTTCTAGTTATCCAAGAAACTAACGAATCTGTTAATTCTTACCTTCATACTTTGGAAAATACAATGAATCCATCCAAGGTTTCTTATGCTCGTTTAAGAAGAGATTATGGTCCTCCTTTTAGTAATGATCAAGAAACATTGTTTGGGAACACTCCAACGACGCAATCTCCATCTAGAATGTCGGGATCACCGGCACCTTTTGAGAATGGTTCTCATAGAGTTTCTTTACGTGAAGATAATATATTATTACGAAGAAAGCAGAATGGACACCATAGATTTTACAATGATACTGGTGTCGGCCTTATCGATTCAAAGCATTCATACAATGAACCACTAATTACACATGATACAAAGTTGGTCACAGTAGTGAAAACTATGTACAAAAAGTTCAGAAAGGCTATTATTTCTTTTATTTTCCCATCTAATTCTGACGATGAGTCAAAACAACTCTCCATTTTTGAAGTATGGTATCTTTCGAAGAGCAGACAAGCTGAAAAATTAGCCCCACTGTCAATTTGCCATATGGAAAGCGTAGTCTCTTTAATGGGTTTATTAATCAAGGCCATCGATGAATCGCCAAAAGGTAGTGTTGTAGCCTCAGTTGGTGAAGTATTGAAGAACCTTGAAAGATCTGTCGCCATTTTGGGTAAGTTTTCTGAATGGAATCCTGACAAAACAAAGAATAAAGATGGACTTGACAAGGAAACCTCATCTGATGTCGTGTCGTTACTATACGAATTATCCATAAGTGCTTTCCTAGAAATTGTGCTCAAGTACAATGTATTACTAAATGACGTTTATTTAGATGATGATGTTATCAGACTAAGCAAGTGGGTGCTAGAGATGTGTGCATCTGAATAAGTCAACAAACTGTATAATTTTAAATATCTACATCTACATACATTAATTAATGCAATTTAATTTTCATTGCCAATAAGTGCTGAAAATTGTAAGGTCCCGGCGAATTATAAGGGATGGAGTTGATATAAAATATGCGCAATTTTCTCATCTCCGGAATTATCACAACAAAGAACTGTAATAAGGAAACATCATAGGAACAAACACCCGCCAAGCATACAACGATGTCAAGTATTCCATCCAGTTTTGATATAAAAATTAAGAGCCATGAAGAACTTGAAGAGATGCCCTTTGGTGAAAGAGTTGTCTATCACTGTAAGCAACAACCTTTTGTTCCCATTGGTGCTCTATTGACTACAGGTGCGGTTATCCTTGCGGCCCAGAATGTGAGAATTGGTAATAAGAGAAAGGCTCAATATTTCTTCCGTTGGCGTGTTGCTTTGCAAGGTGCCACTTTAATTGCTTTGGTAGCCGGTTCTTTTATATATGGTAAGAACAGCCAAGATCTAAAGACACAGGCTGAATTAATGAAGGAAAAGGCCAAGATGAGAGAGCAACTGTGGATTCAGGAATTGGAAAGAAGGGATCAAGAAACCAAGGAGAGAAAGAAAAGAGCAGAAATGGCAAAACAAAAGACTCTTGAAAACGAGGAATCCATTAAGAAACTTGAAGACGAGTTGAAGGATTTGGAAGGCAAGCTTAAGAAGCCATCTAAATAGACACTTTTCTTCTTTGCTGACGTGTAAATATTTAGAGTTTGAAGTAATATTCGCTCTAATGAGTAATAGTAACAAAATAAAAAATAAAATATTTAAGTATATAATTTAATAGGTGGTTTTAGACGCGATTAAAAAGATCATACTGACTGCACTGAGTGGTATGTACTTGAGGTAGATGTTTTCTCCCTTGTAGTTGCTTTCGATTTGAAAAGTCACATCACACGAATATTTTTTTAAGAAGACTGATTATTTCTGTCTTTGAAAATCCTACAAAATAAGGTATTAACTTATAATTACAAAAGGAAGCATCAATAGGGAAGACTTATAATCCTTAGGGGTTACTTTGATAAAAATTAACACATAAATAGGACGATTTACCCATTTCTAATGTTGGAGAGTTTACAAAAACCATTATCTCTGAGGATATCCTTTTCCAATCCAATGTTAATGGATACAAAGTTATCAGTAAGGTTGCTCCCTCAGACTGAGATATCAAGGCTAATTCAATATGTACATTTTAAACTTTCAGAGGATCTTCGGATTCATTTGAGTACGATCTCGGATAATTCTTCAATTGTTCCCTTCCTTAATGATGTTTCAAACTACTTTATCAAATGCAATGATCAAATTTTACCACTTGATATGAAAATTAGTGAAATTCCAGTATTGGGAAATGAGGAGCACATCATGCTTTACTTTGAAAAGTACCAAAACGAAGAAGAAAATAATAGTAATATCGATAATCAAAATGGTGACTCAATTCTAAAATATGATCCAGAGACAGATTTTGCCACTACAAATGTCAAGTTTGAGATAAATACGTTATCCAAGAAGCGATTCACGGATGAAATTAGATACGCTATCCCACTCACTATAGACATCCGTGAACTTGAAAATTTAGCGCTTCGAATAATGATTGAAGAGGAACTTATTTCGTCTGAATGTGTTTCCGGTACAAGTCATTGCAGAGAAGACTTCTTGGCCCTAAAGTTTGAGGGACAAAGAGCCAACCTAAATTCAAAAGATAGAAATATTGATTACTCTTCATTATTAGAAATTATTGGGATTGATTTTACTCCAAGTACTTCACACATCTTTACCTTCATGATATATTGCCAACATTTTCAAGAAGTTAGAGAAGGCCAAAAAATGATCGAATTTTTATGCGATGGAAAGTTTTTTGAATCATTTATGTTAGTTGATGTTAACACCACGGTAGATGAAGTCAGAGAGTTTGTCACTTTTCTCTATATACCATCAAGACAAATATCCTCATCAGAGGTAAAATTATTATATGGAGAAGACAAGGTCATTGAGCACAGATCCGATGATAATGAAACAAAGATCATGGATGTTATGGATATTGATCATGATAATAAATTAAAAGTCCAAATTATAGATACCTCCTTAGTGCAAGCTGAAAACTTTTGGAGTGAAAACTGGATCGATGATAGTTTACATAAGAGAAATGTCTCAGAAACATTGAAAAACTTAAATCAACTCCCAATTGAAGAGAATACCTTGAAAAATACACTAAAAAATCTAGAAAGATACCCTAAACTTGTTACTGAATCAGGTTTAAACATTCAACCCTTACAAGGTCTCTATAAAAAATGTTTGGTTGATGGAAAAGAAGAAGTTTTTATAGAAGCTTCTCAGTTAGAAACTGTAGATTCATCATTGGTTTTTGATGAGGATTCAGTGATCCCCTTATCTACATACGACTATCACGTTTTTGGAGAAATGATTATGATAAATAAGCGAACCATTGATATGCTCGAAGCAAAGACTGGTATTAAACTCAAAAAGAATAAGTTGTTAACGAAGAGCCAGCTTTTAGCCACAATGAATATGGATCAATTAAATGATGATGATATAATTGATAAATCAATTAGCAGTATTATATGGAAATACATGAAAAAGATACTGAATTTCTGGAGGGTTATTATCATGACCATATATCAGATTATTAAATCTTCTTTCTTTATAATCATGATTGTTTTTGAAATCGGTATGATGCTACCTCCAAGGATTTACAATTTGCTCATTTTTTTTATTCTAATTAGAGAAATTACTTCAAATATAGTAATAGCAGATATGTGGTCGGAATATCTAGGATTGAATAAGATTGATGATGTGTTGTATATCAAAATCAAACAATATGTGGAATCTAACAAATTTGAAAAGCGTCTCTATGAAGAGATTGAAACTAGAAAAACAGTATTTAACTTATTCATGATCGACGCATTAGACTCGTTAAGAATGGAACTTTATCAAAAATATCAAATTAATCAAATGGGAAATATGTCTGATGTCGATTCCTTTAAGGAACTATTCAGAAGAATGAAGGCTGATCAAACTGAAAGTGAAGCGTCCAAGGATTTGATAGATAAACTTTATTCTTTGAATGAAACACCTGAAACATTATCAGTAGATGAGAAGGAGTCTTTCAACAAACTACTTAGATTGATCAAGAACCAAATGGATTCTAACGACATCAAGGAGTTTCCCTTGTATAGAAGAGTATGGCACCAATTCAAAAATAAGGTATTTAACTTTTTTGATCAATTCACCGAAGCAGTTGTTCCCAACCCACAGACAGACGATATTATTCTCGCCATTCTCAAGAACATGATAACATTTGTGTTACTATTAATACCATTTTGGGATCAGAAGACAATGATTGTCATAGATAGACGAGTTGCCTCACGTTCACAACAAGACGAACCAGATGCTTTAAATGAACAGACAACTCAGGACGATGAGGTAATAGAAGAGGTTGTTGAGCTCGCTGATAACAACGAAATTGCTGACGGATTAGCGAACGCTGAACTGGCCACCGAAGAATCTGACGAACAGGGCCAGAGACCAGAATTTGTCCAGCTGACTCATGACGAAATAGAGCCTGTACAAGATTTGAGTCACATTGATGAGAATATAGAAGGAACCAGTACGGGCTTACTAAGACACCCCGAGGATATTGAGTAATGAAGTAATTTCTACCCTTCATCTGTATATACATGTACGTATTATATAACGCCCACCCGACAATAGATGCAATTACTCATGTGCCAGACAATTCCAGCCAATATCGAGACATTATTACAAATTCAGTTGGCACAAAGGTACCTACGAAGTGCAACCATAGGCAACTGTAGGAGCATGTATCAATAATTTCGGCCGGCCTTGCCATATGTTTACAAATAAGATTTTTGCTATTACCGAAAAAAGAGGGGAGCAACTGATGCAAAACTTCGACCGAAAAAATGCTGAACCCTAAAAGTGCTCATTCAAAAAACGTATATAAGGTAATGCGATGGGTGGCAAATCAAGGATATGTGATTACTTGTTTCTTTAATTTTTGTAAGTGATAAAAACCCCCAGTCAAAACTCAATTACAGTTTTTCATTATAACACTAACAAACATATAAATATGGTCGCTCAAGTTCAAAAAGCTGCTCCAGAATTCAAGAAGATGTCCGTTGTCAACGGTTTATTCGAAGAAGTCTCCTTAGAACAATACAAGGGTAAGTACGTTGTCTTAGCCTTCGTTCCAATGGCCTTCACCTTTGTTTGTCCAACTGAAGTCATTGCCTTCTCTGATGCTGCTAAGAAGTTCAGAGACTTAGGTGCTGAAGTCTTATTCGCTTCCACTGACTCTGAATATTCCTTATTAGCTTGGACCAATATTGCCAAGAAGGACGGTGGTTTAGGTCCAATTGACATTCCATTAGTCTCTGACAAGAACCAATCTTTAGCTAGGGACTACGGTGTCTTGATTGAAGAAGAAGGTATTGCCTTAAGAGGTTTATTTGTCATTGATGGTAAGGGTATCATTAGACACATCACCATCAACGACTTACCAGTTGGTAGAAATGTTGATGAAGCCTTAAGAATTGTCGAAGGTTTCCAATGGGTTGACAAGAACGGTACCGTTTTACCATGTAACTGGACCCCAGGTCAAGCTACCATCAAGCCAGATGTTGAAGGTTCTAAGGAATATTTTGAAAAGGCTAACGCTTAATTTATGTGAATTCTCATACAAAATTCTCATATATTCAAAGCCCTTATACAATGTCTATATACTCAATGAAATGACGTGTTACGATATACTTTGATCTGATAGAACGTGTAATTTTTTTTTTTTTTAGTTATATAGTTATGTTAATTAGGGCAACTAATTTTTCAATGCGGGTAATGTCCTAAAAATAACACATACCCTCGAGGATACATATTTTACAGTTTTTAAGGGAAATATACAGAAAGGTACAGAAATGCAATTCAGGAAAGACAGGGATATTATTTGCAAGTATCCTATGTCCTCTACGTACCAGTACATGCAGTTTCGTTTCCATATATGCTCGTAGCCCTATAAAAACTGCATTCCTGTTTCTGTTATCATATGTGAATGCACAAGTGTTTAATAAAACTGTTGCCGCTGAGAGATTAATTTTTTTTGATCCCGCTATGCGTGTGTTTCTGGAGGGACAAAACCGGAGCAACGCGAAACTGTATGTTTTACAATTAAACCATATTAGGGTTAGTTATAAATTGAAGATATACTAATATTGATGCTTTTGTTTCAATATTGCTAGAATGAATTTTCAAAAAAGTCCAGAACACAATCGAATATATATATGTGTAAGACGTTTTGATTGTCCCATACCGAAAGGGTTATAATTGCAAGCTTGATGATCAGACTCTATATTTCTCTACTACATGCTTGTCGAATATAGTTTTGTAAAATTTATGCGGTAAATAATTGAATGTGTAAGGTCAGTTAATCTTGTTTGAAATTTTGTTTACTGCTTACATGAATAATGGCACAAGATGTTTTCAGGACGGCCATTCGAATCAGGAGAGGGGCCATTACGAATGTATCGAAATAATTTACACCAATAAAATTACAATTCCTACAGAGGAAAAAGGCTATCTTAATCACCGTGATCTGTATCTAAGAGAACATTCGTCGCTTTGCAGAGAAAACTGCCTTCATTTAGGTAAACTCAAAACAATTTATATCGTTGCTTTGAAACGCGACTTATTCTTACAGTAAGAAATACGTAGAAACCCGTTTGGAGAAAACGCGAACGCGACATCCCTTTGTTTGTTTACAATCTCGACACAGTTTTTAGCGCGCAAATTAAACGGAAAATCTGCGGAAAACAAGGAATAGATTGTAAACCCTAATATAATCCTGAGCAAACCCCTCTGGACCGTTGCTATTTCGCCTTTGATGAGTTTAATTTTTACCATAACCCTAGATAAAGGCACCTAGAAAAAACAATTTTGAACTATCCAAACCTTTGCCAAATTGGATAAACCCCTATAACAACACAAACCCTAATGCATCATCTTTCTTGTCCTAAAAAGGTCAAACACATCCCATTTCGAGGTACTTCATATATCCATTTTAGGAATAAACACGAATTAAATGATTTCTCGATTGTACGGAAATTGTAACTGATCTTAATTAATTATCCCTTTTGGTAGTCCACCAAACACGATTCACTAGACAAACAATTTGAATGCTATATTGGGACACAGTTTGTTTAATTGGCAATTCAACGATACCAATGTACGAACCATATATAAGGTATGTTGTTTTGTTTCATATCTAGCTCCTCCTACCTTGTTTTCTCCTTTCGAACTTTAGATACTATAAAGTTAAATAAAACCAACATCTCAAATTAGATAGTTTGATATATCCTTCTCTTTGCATATTCAAGATAAAATTCTATTATATCCTCAGATTGTTTTCTTTTGTTTCATCATTACTATCATTTATTTCAGTTCATTTACACTTACCGTAACAATATTCTAACTTGGCAACCTTTTACTATTCAAAGAAATGAACTCTACTATCATTCAAGCTAAAAAACCAATATTACCATCCCTAGCTACTTTGCTAACCCCAGAGAACAGTGAAACTGAATCAGCATCACCATTCTTGGAATCATACAAAAATAGCTTTCGCAGTGATGATCATGGTATCATCAGATTACCACCTCTGGCTTCAAGTATAAGTCGCCCAAAATCTGTTGAAAGTGCAGTTAGACAATCTACTTCTTTCACAAAAGTTCCTATCTCCAATTCTTTACAAACTCCAAGAAGTGAAGTAGAAACTATTACACAAATACCACAATCACAACCACAGCAACAAAACCAATCAATATTAACTAAAAAATTGACTTTGAATACTCCCTCAACACCAGTGATCAAGGGAAAGTTTAATACTACTTCCTCTAAGAAAGTGGATATGTTAACTCCACTAACTACTGCTAAGGCTTCCATCACTCCATCTAGTAATGACAAAAAACGTGCTTTTGCATTCATCACTCATTCACAAGAGACATTTGGTGTTAAGGAACCAAAGATCGATAATGCTCCATTGGCTCGTCGTAAGAGAAGAAGAACGTCTATTCAAGAATTAAACATTTTACAAGCCGGTTTTGAAAATTGTGCAACTCCTGATAAGAAACAAAGATTAGAATTGGCTGACCGTTGTAATATGACTGAGAAAGCAGTTCAAATTTGGTTCCAAAATAAGAGACAAGCTGTTAAGAGACAAAGAAACGCTCTTAACAAGGCTCACACAAGCACAACTTCAGAAAACTCTACTTTGGATGCTACCCCATTGGCTCCAAAGGTCATTAATGAAGTTACCGCTACAGGTACCCCACAATTGCATATCCCAGATCAAACCACACCAACTAGAAAATCAACTTCTAAAAATAGCTCACACTCACCTACTCCAACTAGGGGTAGAGGTCAAGCTTTAACCTTCCACTTAAAGACCGACAAGAAGATCCTAACTCCAGTAAAGACTTCTCCAAACAATAAGGTCAATAAGTTAATTAATGGCTACAACAATTCCATAGTTACTGAACGTCAAAAGAGTCCATCTGAAAACAAATTCCGTTCTACGTCGGTAAAGGATACTGGCTCTCCAAAAAGTAAGAAAATGAAATTGGAATTCAAATCTGTTCCACAAATTCCATTAAAGGAGTTAAACACTAACGTCATTAGAAATTAAATCATTTATATCCCCAACAATTCTTAGTCATTCATGCATATATAACGTATTCAATTCCACAACTTTATTTCCAATTTTATAAGTTTTTTAAAATTTAAATTCCTTAACGATCAATTACATTATTATTTTTTTCTTTTTAATATAGCTGTTTATGTATCATGAGAATAGTTACTTGTTGTCATCATACCGTTTAAGAAACAAAATAGATGACAATAACTAAATTGTATGAAGCACATCTCCACAACACTGATCGTGATCCATTTAAATTAGTCAATGCAATATATTAATTACTAAAATATTTTAAAGCTATCTAATGATAATATAAAGATATACAATTATGTACGTATAGATAGATGAGTTTAACCTCTTCTTCTACCAGTGGTCTTGGTATGTTGACCTCTGACACGTAAACCCCAGAAGTGTCTGATACCTCTGTGAGCTCTGATCTTCTTTAATCTTTCTAAATCGTCTCTTAACTTAGATTCAACTTGGTTAGCTAAAGTGTGGTAGTCCTTACCGTCTAAGATGTCCTTTTGACGGTTTAAGAACCAAGCTGGAATCTTATAGTGGGTTGGGTTTTGCATGATTTGAACAATTCTTTCTAATTCTTCTTGGGTTAATTCACCAGCTCTCTTGTTTAAATCAACATCAGCCTTCTTACAGACTAAGTTAGAGTAACGCTTACCAACACCCTTAATGGTGGTTAAGGCGTAAACGATCTTGATGTTACCATCGACGTTAGTGTTTAACAAACTGCAAACAAAATAAAGTAATTGTTAGTAACTGTGTTTCAATATAAATTGTTCTTTAACTATGGAGTCTTTGGTGTATTTTCTATCTTCATTGACACAATTTGGTCTAGTCATTAATCTGAGTTTAAATAACATTAACAACGGATCTTTGTACTAAAATAATATCCACATCTATAGAACGTTGCTCTATTACTTGTTTGATAACTCCAGACTTCAATTTAACGCATACTCTCTGTTATGCATGCCACTACAAATATGTTTTTACTCTATCACCTTACTCCATAATCTTATAATTCATCATTTTCAAACATACCGTAAAATGTGTTGGAAGGAACCTTGTTCTTGAACGACTAAAGACATCTTTTACTTGGTTTGTGCTATACGTTTCCCTTATCTCTTGGAAAACCGAAATTAATAAAGCCTATTCTTTAATAATATGATATATTCCTATATTTTTCATTAGCAAGTTTGGTAAAGTTACTACCACTGTTTCCCCGTCTAACTGAATGCTGCCTGACGATACAAGCTGTCTAGGACCACTGACTGCCACTGACCCTCAGTGTAGAGCTTGAGTGCTAGACTGAGATGGTTAATGGGACTTTTCCGGAAACGCTAAGTTGAAAGGGTGTCGACCTCGCGAAAACGAATTATTCTTTAAGTAAAATTACTTTAAATAACAATACCAACAAATGTACGGATGTATATGGTGTACAGATGTAAATGGTCAAATATACCACAATAATTACAAACTATATGAAGTATTATTCATTTTTATTTACATGATTGAATATTATATATACTTCTAAATTACAAGGCATCTTTTGAGCATGCATCAGCAAGATATTTGAAAGCATCTTGTTCAATGAAGATCTTGCTAGCCTTTAAAATATCGTTGACTTCAACACCCTCTTGTTGGATCACGTCCACCTTTTGCTTATAATAATCACTGTACTTCATTAAGGCTTTTCTTTCCATTGAAGTAATAAATAATAGTCTCTTCCCGTCCAAATCATGTTCCTTCAAAAACTTGTTGAAAACAGCACTGTTGTAAGCTGGCTTCTTATCATTTAACTTAATATCTAGTACATTCGAATCATTTTCATTAACAGATGATAGTGCATTTGTATCACCAATAACAAACACATTACCCTTCTTGTATTGATAACTCAAGGCAGTTTTAAAAGCCATTGAGTAAAGCTTCCTGGGTAAGTCGGTAGTATAATCATTAGGAGCATGTCTAGCCAATGCTTGCGCACCTTTATGTCTAGTTGGAGAATTAGCATCACCCACTCTTGCTTTACCGGAACCTTTCTGTGGTAACAATTTGTGTCTAGAGTAACCGTTTTCACTTCTACCTGGCGGATTAGATGCACCAACACGCTTATTATCATTTTCATATACCACTGCACGCCATAAGATATCTCTCCTTAGGGGTAAACCAAGTATCGAAGTAGAAACTGGAATGCATGTGACTGGTTCTAGAGAGGGAAATGTTCGTAATGATACAAGGGTATACTTAGGTGGAAGTTGAACATTAGGTAATGGAACATTAGCTGTGGTTGCAGCTGGTTCAACAGTCTCCGATAAATGACGAAGAAATCTGGTGGACTAAATAAAATAGTTGATGTTAGTAACGTAGCTCTAATAAAAAATGGAAAAAGCAAAATTAACATACTCCTAAAATATTGTTTCTCTTTAGCATAATAGCTTACTTCAGTCCCGGTTGATTCTGTTGCCTATTCGTTTGTCTATATCTATTTTGCTTCATAAATAATTTTGGATTTGCTTTTACAATCTAGCGAATTATTTGAACTTGTTTTAATAGATGACTATTACAATCCGTACATTGTAAAAAGCAACACACCCATACACACACAAAATATTTTGGTATAATATATTTAGTAATGAAATTTTCTGGAGACAGGCTATGCTTGCTAATACCGAATGTGTCCTGGCGATAGAGTCTAGTGAATATAGTCCCTCCTGCACTGTAAACCAGCGACGGCTCACAGAAAATCGTTCGCCTGGTGAGAATTCGCCGCCTAGGGTTAGCCTGTACACTACTAGGATTCCGTGCCAGGGAGACCTTATAGAAAGTGTTGATATTAAATTTGACCCAATTGCCTAAACCTACCTACTAGTAAAGAAACCGAAACAGATCAATACAAAATGGTACGTGAAGGATGAAAATGAACGAGGTATATTGATAAAGAACTAAGAGAAGACAATTCATGGGGTTCCGAATGAATTTGAGGTAGTAGTGGAGTGCCAAGTTACGAATAAATATTAAAATGATCAACTTACGAATATGTGTTGAGTGTATTGAAGAAATTCAATAGGAATACAGTTATAATAGCGTGTTTAGTACATGAATATAATGACTCAACAGGAGAAAACATTAATGAATAGTCTGACACGCTGTTTACTACCAATGTTACCTACTGATGGAGGATCCACTGCCAACGAACCGCAATGTAGAACATATCAATATACTCTGTCATATTATGGTGCAATAAACAAATTTACTAACAAGCATTATATTTGGCATGCGATTATGCATAATAATATTAATTTAAATAGGGTAGAGTTAGAACTAAGACCGTCAAGCGTGCTTCCAAGGCTTTAATTGAACGTTACTATCCAAAGTTAACTTTGGATTTCCAAACTAACAAGAGATTATGTGACGAAATCGCTACTATCCAATCCAAGAGATTAAGAAACAAGATCGCTGGTTACACTACCCATTTAATGAAGAGAATTCAAAAGGGTCCAGTTAGAGGTATTTCTTTCAAGTTACAAGAAGAAGAAAGAGAAAGAAAGGACCAATACGTCCCAGAAGTCTCTGCTTTGGACTTATCTCACTCTAAGGGTTTATTAAACGTCGACAAGCAAACTGCCGAATTAGTCAAGTCTTTAGGTTTAAAGATGCCATTATCTGTTATTAACGTTTCTGCTAACAGAGAAAGACGTTTCAGAAAGAGAGCTTAAATTAAATAGTTTTAATATATGTAATCTATTCTAAATCATCTGTGTTAATTTAACAATATAAATCACTTTAATATTTTATCCTGATATGTAAATTAAAGTACCTCCAAATTCATTAATTAATTCATTATTGTATTGTATGGTTATGCCTAGGATTTGATCTATATAATGGTATTCATCTGTGAATGCATCTAGCTTCATTATGCAATTTGTAACATTTCAAAGAACATATTTTGTCACCACATTTCACGCAACTAGAAAAACTATTATCACTACCACAAATTGAACATACCGTAATTAGAGGGAGTACCTTGAAGTATTTTTTGTTGTAAACATTTCGCAAAATGACACTTCTATCTACTTGAGTCATCGTATCGAAATACGTATTAACCTGTCTCCTAGAATTCAAGGTCTTTTTCAATGCCACAATACGATTGGTATTTTTCTTCTTAGGTTTTGGTTGCTTAGTTGATCTATACGAGACTTGAATTGTTTTCGGTACTTCAAATTTATTTCTAATTGATCTTGAAGATGAATCTGAATCTAGATTCGAAACTGTAGTTGTGTTAGAGTCAATTTTATCTTTATTTATACCTGTTAAACAACTTAGAAGTGTCGGTATCTCAGGTAGATCCTGTAGATTCTCAGTGTTTAGTTCCATGAAACGTCTTTGAGATTGAATGATTTGTTGTTGGGAAAACCTGTCTAAGAAACTCTTTGTTAAGTTTTTATCACTCTGGCATTCTTGGGTCGACGTGCTTTGTTGTGTTTGATCATATATCCTTGCTTCTAAGTCTGCTAAAGAATAATTTACACGTTTTACTGATCTAAACTGTGAATGTGAGTTTTTTTTAGCTTGAGATCTATATGACCTCATCTGAGGGTCTGCACTGGTATAGTAGACATTCGGATCGTATGTGCGTCTATCAACTTCTTCTACTAATTGGTTAGACATATCCTGTTGCGTTAGTATTGGGGTTTATGGCAGTGTGGTTTCTTCACCTGTGGCGTTACGAATTGAGATTTCGTTTTTTTACGTTTTGGATTTCACAGTATGATTTTAATTGATAAGAGGCCTGCGAATGTTTAACAGAACCCGTGAAAAAATAATAGATATTTATCGCAAATAACAAGTAGAGACTGTTCGAATTTGGAAACAAAACTGTTGTTCTCTAACATTCCTAGGATGATCAATGCAAGAATATCAGACTATAGAAAGGTATCATCATATCGAGAGATGATAGGGCTTCGAATATTTTCACTTATAATTAAATAGGCTTGGACGACATCGGCTGAATGTTACGAGTTTATCTTTGAAGTATAAGTTTAACTGTCCAAATGAATGTTATATGAAGTGTAAAAAGTGGTAAAAATCAATAATCAAAATCCATAACTTATAAATATTCTATATCTTAAGACGGATGAAAGACAGGGAAGATTTATCTGTATATTTGAGTTATTGAACTGACATCTATTACATCTAGCTATATTAATATTAAATGTTCATAAATATAATCATACTTTAGAATAAAAAATATATAAAATAATCCTAATAGGGTCATGGATTTCCAGGAAAGACAATACCGATATCCCAAAATTTCTTAGATTGATTACTGAATTGTGCTGTAAGAATAGTGTTGCAAGAATAGTGTTGCAAGAATTGTGCTGTAAGAATAGTGTTGCAAGAATTGTGTTGCAAGAATTGTGCTGCAAGAATAGTGTTGCAAGAATAGTGCTGTAAAAAATTTAACATATAAAGGTAGATAGTTTCAAAAAAAAAGTAGCAACGTAAATTAGATTCTAAACAAGCAACTATAGTATTTCGAAAAATACATTGTTACTAACACAAGTCTATGGAAAGTAAATACAAGCAGCTACTTTTAGAAGTAGTTTCACTAACCATATACTTTCTCATTGGTCATTACTTCATTCATGTCAGACTTACTTTCAGATTTATTATTGTTGCTAGTGTGCTATACCTTTGGCGTGATATCTTACGACTCTTCTGCTAATTTTTTGGATAATTCAACAGCAGCCACCATTTATGACCAGCAAGGGTTAGCAGTGCCTATAGGTGCTGCGACTTTAGATCTTGACCAGTTCGAAATGACCTTAGAAAGGTCATCAAGTGGCAACACTAGCGCCTGGTTTACCTGGCACGGGACTTTGCCATTAGCTGGCAGGCCAGTCTTTGGGAGTGAAGATGAGCTCCATAACCACTTACAGTTAGCTAAACGGACTAATATGGAGGAATGTATGTACTGGGTTGTAGGTGCAGGTAAATGTGCATACAAATATTGGGATTTAGTGGATGGTGCATGGCAGTTAGGCTACGATATGTATCGTATGACAAGTTTAGGTAACTGCGCCGCTATGACCGGTGAGAAAGGAACTTTCTTCTATAAGTACTATCCTACTTCTCCAGATTGCAAATCCACGATTCACCAGAAAGCCATAGCTGGCGCCGTAACTGCGGCTATGAATCAGTTGGATGGTGACTACCTATGCAACATTTATTTATTCCACGTGAATCACCATGGTACATGGGCAGGGGATATTATTATAGGGCCAAGCAATGCCGTATGGGGAATTCAAGCTCAAGCCACAACGTTTAAGGGGTGCCTTGATGCAGGTTGTAGTTCACTTCAACAACCATACAACTGTGATTCCAAAGAAGAGGGGCAATAAAGACGGCGTGGACAATCCATTTAGATCTACTCATTTTTTGATGATTGTTGAGCCCTAACATGTATATGACGTTGAATGCTTTTATATTCTTGCATTACCATCTTAAGAATGTTAGACTTCAATAATTCATATTCATTGGTGTGATTACGATTTAATTGCGAAATTTTTCTATTAGTTCCTGATTCTTTATGTAAGAAATATAAAAATACTCTAAGACATAATCTTGTTTTTGAGCATAATTGGCATGATAGCTAGACGTGTTAGTGGCCATTTATCCATTTGATTAGATTATTCATGCTCTAACATTTTTGCACTAATCATCCTAAAAATATTAGGGTTCAACAATAATCATCTTACGTAAATTCGAGCGGAGCCGCTCGGACCGAGACGTAGATCTTACAAATCCTTTTTCAAATTTCTAAAAATTTCAATTCTCGAGCGGACATGGCTTCAGTAGCCGGAGATTAGGTCACATATAATATCATTATACAAACTGATCCAAAATACAGAGTATTACTAAGCATATACATGTATATATTTATTTATTTGTCACAAAAATTATCATTAGATAATCAGAAGGATTCATTGGATTAATTACAGTTTTGCTTTTGCGAACTCTGTCTTTTGAACATGATTTAATGCTTCAGCAATCTCATCAGCAGATTCATTCAGGTAATAACGTAATCTTTCGCCGTCTAGCCCACTGAATTCAGGTTTGTTAACGATATTAATATGCATCCATTCATTGTTCAACATATAAGCTAAACCAAACCCAATATCATTAACTTGGGACCACCCGTAACCATCGAAGTACTCAGATGACAGTTGGGAAGTAGAGATCAACCAATTTGAAGAATATTTGAACAATGCATCATTGAATAACTCAACACTTTCTCCATCCTTGATCATGTTCTTCAACCCGAAAAAATGACGATCAACACCTTGACCTTCGGAGGCCATCTTCAAATATGATGCGTGAGCATTAGCAGATTCCCTGAATGCGGCAACTTTATTAAAAACATCGACTGTTGGATCATTCCATTTTTTAACGAATATTTGGGAGGCAACAGAGACAGACCTACCGGTTTCAGTACGGCCCTTAAAAAACTTCCTGGTGGAAGCTGCTTCGTAGGTTGGTAATTGCTTACCTAGATATTTAAACACGGCAAGTTGAATAATTTGTTGGATGTATGCATCTGGTGAAACCTTGTGAGATTTGATGAAACTCTTACCATACTTGTTGTAATGCCAAACCTTTAAATCATGTTGCCCAATGACCTTCTTGAATTGATCTTGTGCCGATTTAATTGTGGATTGAACCTGTGGAGTCAAAGTGAATGGTAATACCTTTGGAGTTGATGTGATTGCACTATCTTCTAAGGTTTCAGTAGCAAACTTGACAGGGTCCAATTTGTTCAATTGTTGGCATACAAAAGTGTTTAAGAACAAAGTTGGAGTTCCATCCATCTTTGAGTGCTCAGCTAAGAAACCTGACTTACCATTACCAGCTACAATAAATTGTAGTGCCTTGTCATAGAATCTATTGATTCCATCACCATGCCAGGAGTTTCTAGATTTTTCTTCTAATGTGATTGGTTTTGCGTCTAGATCTAGACATAACATAAATGAGGCCCTTTGGATAACTTCTAGGGATTCTCTTGATTCTGGATCCTTTATTAGTTCGACATGAACGTTACGCCATTGGTCACGTGGTAAGGAAGTTAATGAGCCGATACCACCTTTCTCTTGAGTATGGTTGCCAACCTCATTTGTAATAGTGTATAATTGTCTCCAAATTGCATTACTTGGCAATGGCTTTTGGGTCTCAGAGTCATGTGTTTGGACCTTGTAAAAGTTACCTTTCAAAGCTACTATCATGAAATTATTCTCGTAGATTGAATAAAATATGTTGGTGTCACGGTTACTCTCTGGGGTACCTGGGACTCTTGAGTTATTGAACATCAATTGGAAACTATTCATGCAGAAAGGCATGGTCTTGATAAGTTCTGCGGGTAAGGATTCATCTTTAATAGACTCGATAAACCTTGTTACCACTGTGATGATAGCCGTAGCCTTTAATAATGGATCATTTTCGATGACCTGATGTGAATCAGGCAATGGCTTGTGGTTAAAAAAGTACGAGACGTACGGGATTATTGGATCATTGTATTCCAAGTAAGCTTGGTTATCCCAGAAGGTGGACATCCAGTTTCTCTTGTCGCTAGCGAATTCCTGCAGACGTTTTTGAAGGATAGGGCCCATATTTTCCAACAAATCCTTACATAGGGCCTCCTGTCTCACCAACTGAGCTTCGTTGACAATATATGGCTTAACTGAGTGTAAATACTTTGTAACCGTCTCTGTTAAATCTGGAACAGGCAACGAGGGTAAATTCTTTTGAGTCGCAAAAGTTTCCCCCTTGTAATGAGGTCTCTCCCTCTGATAGGCAGAGTTGGGTTTAGCCGCCCAGTAGTATTCACCATTCTGGGTCTCCATGGGAAATTTTGTAAAAGTGGCCTTAGAGGACATATTTCTGATAGATGAGGCAATCAATCTGTTTTGTGTATAACACTTCATTTGCTGACAATCAGTGCTAGAGACTGTGGGGTTGGGTGGGGTTGAGTTGCTTTATATACTTTGCAAAAATCTGGACCCTACGGGGATAGGAACCTGATATTTATACGTGTTCTGTTGCCCACCAGTTGGAGAATCACCATAGCCATTAGCCTCTCAACTGCTAAACGTGGATGACTCTCCCTTCCAGGGCATCACACTCGGAGATGAGCGGTTCCGGTTCACCGGCCTGCACGCGTTTAGAGTCTATCACCGAGAAGCCGGGTAACTTTCTGGTTTTATATGAGACTGCTTGTGTATAGTTCAGCTATCTTCAAATATTATAATCCTTTGACGGTTATTAACCCGCCTCATGATTAGCATGAAATTTGATCGATCATCATCTACACAAGCAATGGGACAAGAGAATAAAATAGATAGAGGATAGCAGTCCGAGAAGTAATATTTGGATCAGAATTTTCAGTGTTTGGCTATGTTGCTATAATCGGTCATTTCAGAGATCCGCTTGGGGCGACAACGATGTCATCATTCAAATATTACTCGCGTGAGACTGGTATACTCTTTCTATCAAGAACATCTGTTCTTCAAAATAGATTGAACGACAGGGCAAAAGGGTTTATCTGTATTATCCAAACACTTATTAAGTAAAACCCTTGGCCCCGTAAATTCAACTGTATATACGGTCCTGTTCTCTTTGTATCTTGCAATTAAAAATTAAAGAAACTACATTATCGAACATAAATCAGTTGGCATTTAGCTCGCTTATTTATACATTTATTATTTGTTCGACCTTTGAAAATTTGCGCAGGCGGGTAATGGGCTGGTTTTTTTGGTAGGGTTCGTGTCCGTGAAATATATTGAAATTAAATCATGGGAAAAGTTTGGGCCCTGTTATTAGTCCCCAACCAAATCAACTAAAAGCAAAAGTAAAGGCAAGGGCATAAAAGAAATACAAGGATGTTGTTTTTTAGGAATCAATCCCTGTGGAAATCGAACCTTTTACTTTCAAAACCGTTACTTGCTCGTTCTCTGTCCGTAACATTAAGGCCCCTTCAAAATGAGACAACAACACCACCACAACCATCAACTAATGAAATAATCACCCCAAGAATTCTTAAGATTGTCCCCAATGACTCTGATATTGTTGCCTTGGAAAGACAAGATGAATTGATTAAGAGAAGAAGAAAGTTATCTAAGGAAATTACAGAGATGAAGAAGATGAAACCGGTTTCTCCAGGTTTAAGATGGTACAGAAAACCAATTTATCCATACCTTTACAAGGGGAGACCTATCCGTTACTTGACTACAATCAAAAAGAATCATGGTGGTAGAAACAACACAGGTCATATCACCGTCAGACATCGTGGTGGGGGTCATAAAAGAAGATTGAGATTGGTCGATTTCACTAGATTCGAAGCTGGTTCACAGACTGTCAAGAGAATTGAATATGATCCAAATAGAACCGCTCATATTGCTCTATTAGAGCATTCAAAGACTGGTGAGTTATCTTACATCATTGCTTGTGATGGGTTAAGAGCAGGGGACGTCGTTGAATCTTACAGAAAGGGTATTCCTGATTCCCTTTTGCAAGAGATGGGTGGTAAGATTGACCCAGCTATCCTGAGTGTTAAGACAGCCCAAAGGGGTAACTGTTTACCAATCTCAATGATTCCAATCGGTACCGTCGTTCATAATGTCGGCATAACACCAGTGGGTCCAGCAAAATTCTGTAGATCCGCTGGTACCTATGCTCGTATCATCTCTAAGGTCCCCGAAAAGAAAAAGGCAATTGTTCGTCTACAAAGTGGTGAACATCGTTATGTATCATCAGAGGCCTGTGCTACTATTGGTATTGTTTCCAACATTGATCATCAAAATAGTTCTCTAGGTAAGGCTGGTAGATCTAGATGGTTAGGTATTAGACCAACAGTCAGAGGTGTAGCTATGAACAAATGTGACCATCCTCATGGTGGTGGTCGTGGTAAGTCCAAATCTAACAAGTTATCTATGTCCCCATGGGGTCAATTGGCCAAGGGTTACAAGACTAGAAGAGGTAAGAATCAAAACAGAATGAAGGTTAAGGATAGACCTAGAGGTAAACAACAAAGAACATAATTCCTGTTCATATTATAATATATATAAATAAATATTCCCCATGTAAATAAGAGAATGTCATATACTTACTTCAATATCTTTCCGGTTTAATCATCCATATAAATTGTTTCCATATAATATTAAAATTAACATAAATTATATCTAAATATATTATTACCTAAAAGATGACATCATCCTCTTCTGCTGCTATGAGATCAGAATTTTCAGTGGTTGTACCAGTTTTAGTATCTGTAACACCTGCTGGGATTTCGCCCTTTGCAAGAGCCTCTTTTCTTTCCATTTCCATTCTCAAGGATTCTGCCTTCATTTGAGCATCTAATAAAGCAACATCTCTTTGCTTCTTCTCCTGAACCTTCTTTAATCTATAAAATTCTTCTCTATCTAATTCATCCAATTCACTGTTAATATAAGCAATTGTGTTTTCAGTTCTTGGAATAATGACATGTTCAATGGCGTTAACTCTTCTGTTGGTAACCTTGATAACCTCATCCAAAATAATAAATGCAGTCTGTAGAGATGCTAATTCAACAAGAGTCTCGACAGCCTTAGAGTAAATTTCTTTAGCACGTTGAACTTGTTGACCACCACGACCTAAACCAGTCAATTTGAAATCGTTAATCTCCGGATCAATGTAAGATTCAAACTGTGGTAAATACACACCACTGACATTTTCTTGACGAGCTCTGATTTTAAATCTAGCGTTGGATACACTTTCTTGGACTTGGTAACCGATGTTATCACCAGTAGCGTATGTGACCTCAGCTAAGGAAAAGGCAGCAGTTTGCATAACACGGCCCATCTTTTGCTTAGCATCGTCAATTCTCTTTGTAATATCACGGAATCTTTTAGTTAGAGCCTCAGATTTACGTTTTAACAATGAATGACCTTGGTTGGCACCTTTTAGCTTAGTCTTCATCAGACCCAACGTCATACGAGTTGGAAACACCTGTTCTCTGTTCCCTGACATGTTTTGCTACTATAATTTTTGATTTATTAGAGATATATCAAACTGCCTAAGTTAATTGGCTTTACTCAATTCAAATCGTTGATCTTTTTTATGTGAAACGCACAGTCCGCTACAAGTAATCACTATATATTTACTACTTACACTCTTCCCTCTAATTTTATGATTTCTTTGCAACCAAAAACCAAAAAAAGACAGTCAGGGAAAAAAATGCAACAACCCGGAATTAGAAATTTGCCTATGAAAAACGTATTGGAAACAACCTAGAACGATAAAGTTCATATATTAATTGCGTATAGCCTACTATTTACAATATATAATCATACAGTCTTTTGTTTAGTAACCCATTCAGTGGTGCTCATTTGAGATAATCTGCTTAGGGCTCTTGCAAATGCAAATCTTTCCTCATCTAATGCAAACATATGTGATTTTTTGGCAATTTCCTTAGAAAAACCATGTTTCTTTATTAACTCATCATCTTCTTGTGAATCTTCTGTTTGTTGTTTTTCCATGTTTGGTTTTAATTCATAATCGTTTAGAATGGCTTCAGGCTCGACAAATAATGACGTGAAATCAGCAGCGCCAGTAGTGGCTAACTTGCCGCCATTATCGTATACAGCATCCAAAAATGTAATAAATCTTCTGACCTCATCTCTTACAAAAATTGAGAGGTATGGAATATCAGTAACAATGAAGGCATCGAAATTTTTCGCTAAGGTTAAATAATCACCAGCTGCCAATTTATCCCCACATAATTGTTTAAATGTGAATTGGGCTACTCTTGGTGGAATACATTTTGGAATCTTTAATTCTCTACCCCAAATACTTAATGGATAATTGATAAATTCTTTGTGAACACTTTTGTTTGGAACCGAGGAATCATCTGTGTGTTCTGCCTGTGAAAAGTATGCATACCATTCATTAATGTGATTTTGTCTAAAAACTGCACATTCACGAGAATCGTATTTCCAACCCTTTTCTGGGAAATAATACACAGATGAATGAGGCTTTGGAATCTTACGGTAGTCAGTGGGTGAGTTTAGGAAAATCACCTCTGTTCTATTCTTTATTAACTCAATGCATGGAATAAACGATTCTCTTTGGATACCATTGATGTACAATTGGTCTGGTTCTCTATTCGAGGTAGCAAAAAGTATAACACCATACTCGTTACCTAAAATTGTGGTTATCAACCTTCTTAAAATCATGGCGTCGGCAACATCTGTAACCTGGAATTCGTCAAAACATAAAACTTGTGAATTCTTTGCAATTTCTTTCGCTAAAAATGGAATGGTATCAACTTCTTCAGTTTCAAATCCATACATTTCCTTTTGCTCTTGCAAAATTTCATGCGATCTCTTATGTACATGCTGCATGAATTGATGGAAATGAATTCTGGATTTGGATAAATGTGGAGGTATTGTGGAAAAGAACAGATCCATTAGCATAGTCTTACCACAGCCTACATCACCGTAGAGATAGATACCTTTGGGGACATTATTACCAATTTTGGTCACATCAGTTTCAGCTGCAGGATTACTCCTGAACGAATTCAAGAATCTGTCCTTCCAAGAAGGTTTATGGAGCGGTATACGGATTGAATCGACATTGGGTGGTTTATATGTCTCTAGGGTTTCATGTAACCCACCTAAAGACTTGATGATACCTCTCTGGAACGGATCATCTCTTAATTTTCCTAATTTAACTAATCTATTATATTCTTCTAGGGGGGAGAGAATCTTTTTTAAGGGAGTTGTTGAAATATAACGGGCATGTGCTTTCTGAATCTTCGATACTAATTGTTTTTGACTTATATTTAAGTTTGAGAGTCTCGAGATTATGCTAACACGAGGATGTAACAGATGCATTTTGGTTCAATGTTTCTTAAACGTCGGACTGGGAATTGTGACCCTCTGGATGCATGAGATGAGATTAATCTCGGGGTATATCAAATGGCTATCTGATTATAAAATAGTTCAAGATATATGGTATGATGAGTTACTATATTACTATTTTTTCACTGTCAATAGTGGTGAGCGGGGATAACCCATCAATTAGTGAATGACTTTCCGGATGGTTAGTATCCGCAATTCCCGCGTAACCGACGCTATTCGACGCTTTTATTGGTCAGTTAAAGGAAAGGTCGAGAAGATCACATAATCTACAAAAGGATTATTTAGTGCGGGATGGAGAGGAATATAAGGATATCACCAAGTGTTCCTACATATTTTATTGGATCTCGAATTCACTTATAGGCACAACATTGGGATATATTTGAATAAAGGTATTCAGTCGGCAAAATCATGTCCCAAAAGCAAAAGAAAATTTAATGTCGGAAAGAATAAGTTCACAATTGCGTCATTTTGTGATATTACAAATATGTCTGTCTAAATACTTGTTATACAGTTGTTTCCTGTAGTTATAATACTCAGCTACTGTAGATTTTCTTCCGCACTGTTTTTTTTTTAATTTCGTTGTGAAAGAAATTCTTCCCAAAGGAAATCAAAGTCACCACCATAGAAGCCAATGAAGCATAAGTAGCTGAATGTCACTACTCCATTTAAACTTAGAGGGGGGCATCGAATGTCAGAAAGGACAAAATATGACCGCTAAACAGAATGCTCATGAAATTAAATTGGAACAACTGTCTAACGCTATCACTAATCTAGCTGTCAAGGATGGTCAAGTCGATCGTTGGGAGAAGGAGAATGAATTGGTGGACATAACAACATTTATTAAGGAGAAGAGTGAAAAATTGAAGGCGGAGGCCATTATTAAAGATCCCCAATTTGATTTATTTGAGGGGACACATTCATTAGAGATAAATAATGAAAAATTGGATTCTTACTTAATCAAGTTGACAAAAGCAGAAATTGAATTTAGTTGTCAAATTCCATATGGCTCATTAACAAAAGGTACAGATGAACCATCCCAATTAGAATATGTTACTTCCATTGCTGACAGATTGGTTAGGTCCATAGTTTCATGGTTAAATGATTACCAATCCTTGCCTACAACAATTTTAAGTTGTCGTTATGTGGAACACATTTTAATCCAGTTATCATTGACAAAAGATATCAAAAGAGATTTAAAAATGTTGAAAACAGGCAACGTTTTATATGATGATGTCTTAAATAGCTGTATCCTTGGGATCTGCTACTTCGCCGCGTTTGTAAAGAAATTATTGAAAGCTGGTACTATTTTCGACGAGGAGGATTTAAACTTTAATAACATGGGTCTAGATGGTTTCGATCTATTGCCCTCCCAGGAATTGATCATTGAATCCTTGAAAAATAGCATAAAATTTTTGGAATCATCGACTGAGTTTGATGATGAAGAAACCTCACATTTAATAAAGCTTCTCGAATTAACTATGTCCTTGGTATACGTGGAAGATTGTCGCACAAAATATTCTACGAGCACAACAAATCTATTGAACTTAATTAAAGTATCTAAAGTTCTGGATCAGACTTCAACCTGGAATTGCAACCCACCAGAAGGAGCATTTTCTATGTGTATTCAAAAGAAATTATCTAACCAATTTCCACCCAAAAAATTAGTTATTCCAGGGAGAAACTATATCGGATTTGTGACCCTAGCCGAAGACCTGATCACTACACTGAAGGTTGCACAGGCAAATAGCATTTTAGAAATTCTTCAGTTTTCGATGTTCTTCAACAAACTGAAACAGAAGCATGTAGTAGCCAGAGCATTATTTTCATTGTTTCTGATAAGGGACGACCAAACCATATTGGGTATATATGATGTTAAACAATTCATTATGGGGCATTTGATGAATTATTCTTTGCTAGATACAAATGTCTCAGAAGAACTTGAGACGGATCCAATTAAGAGTGCATTGGAGCCACTATTACAAGAATCCAGTAATGTTTTGTTTGAATGGTATCAAAATTCAGCACAAAATACAGCAAGATATAGACAAGGTTTTAACCGACAATTATTGTTGTGGGACTCTGTGCAAGCTCAATTAGAAAATCTGGAAATAACATTAATTTCTGAAGGTATTGAAGATAATATATCTGGTTTGTCAAATACGCAGGACACTCCGCTTATGCCATTTGCATCTTGGGCGTTCACCATGAAAACATTCGCAATGATTGAATTTTCCCTAAAAGGGTTTGATTTAGAAGTTTATAAACCATTTGAGTCATTTGATATGTTTTGGTATTCATTTTATTTAACTCAACAATTGGAATCATGTCTTCAAAAAGTTCAGATGTTTATTGACAACAAAATTAACTCCATCCATGCGATTAATAAAAGGATGAAAAAGTTAAAAGCAGGTGAGAAGAAAGAAAAATTGAGAACACAGTATCGTGATGCTTTGGAGACAAAACTCCCTTATCTTCAAGTTAACAAAAAGTACTTGACATTTTTAATAGCACACACAACAGCTACCAAATCATTATGTCTATATCAAGTTTTCCAGTATGCAATCTTGAAGTCATATGGTGTAATTGATAATAAATCTCCAGCCAAGAGCGGGTTTGTGAATACTAAATTAATCCATGAATTGAGATTTAAATCATTTTCTTCCATCGGTGTGCCTGAATTACCAACATATGAAATTTTCGAACAAGTATTAAACGGTTTTGTCATTAGCGAGCCAATGTTTTCCATGAAATTAAAGAAAACTGTTGAGTATATGGAAAAGGAACTAAATAATGCAAATGTAGCTATAGCCTCTATCATAGAAGCTATCAAAGCTGGCGGTAAGAATGATACGATGGTTACCGGCACAAGGTTAGTGCAAGGGGAAGCTACAGATTATTATAACCGTATGAATGAATCTGTGGAAGCCCTTAAAGAGAATAATTTTTCGATCACCTCAGTTTTAGGTGACAACCCTAAAAATGGATTAAGTGACAAATATGCCATCCAACTGAAATTTAGCCTAAATGGGTCAACATACTTCCCATTACTAACTTTGGTAGAAAAGAGCAAAGCCAAGACATATAAAAAGTAGTGTATTCTAAGAATAATCATAATAATAATGTATAAATAGACAACCCATCTTCATGTAATTTACCATAACAATCAGTCAGACACACTTTCATGCTTAAACGCGGAGTTTCTTCGATTGTGTTCAATTATGTCATTCATTGCAGAGTGGCTTTAAATTTTAGAATTTTTCAAGTGACTGCTTGCATCCGTACATAAATTAACTTTTTATATAAAATGCATGGGTGCATTGGTGACAGAGTGGTATTGGTTAATGTTAAGACAGAGTATAACACCAAAAATGAACCAACTTCTAATATTAAATTGCAATTATTAGCATCATTTTGGTACAAGGATATACCGCAGCGGCTATCTTAGTATCAATTGTCCAACAATGATACTTTAGCCCAGTACAACTCCTGTTTAGGCTTAAAGTATTCTGCCTAAGCACTTAAAAAATAGGACGGAAATGAAATAGTTTGCAAAGGATTTCTAGGCGGAATCCCCTTGCGCGTGAAAATTGTCTTGTCTGCACTTTGTGAAAGTTACACGGACGCTCCCAGCGAACGAAATTCTGATTTTGTTTGAACAATTCCATGAAAATAGTATGTAAAAGTAGGTAAAGTTTTGTCGTATTAATTTTGATTACTATTGGAAGATAGATTGCCAATTAAAGGATAAATAAACAGACAATATGCCTCCAAAATTCGATCCAACTGAAGTTAAATACTTATATTTAAGAGCCGTCGGTGGTGAAGTCGGTGCTTCCGCTGCCTTAGCTCCAAAGATTGGTC